>WSXT02219062.1:0-17080 GCA_011762715.2 Neuroterus valhalla | reverse complement strand
GTGCTATATATATATATATATATATATATATATATATATATATATATATATATGCTATATATGCTATATATATATTTTTTTTTCATATGCCTTCAAAAACACCGCATCCATATTTTTTGTACAAAAAGTTAGATGGATGAATTTACATTCAATAATGATGGAATTTAAATATCGGCAAAAAAATTATGGATTTATCCTTTTTTTGAGTTGAAAGATGTAAAGGAATAGGCACATGTACTCCGTTTCCGCAAATACAATAAAAAATGATAGAGAAAAGCGTTTCGTCTTCATGATTTTTTTTATAGAGTAGCATCGTAAAACAAATATTCATCGCTCGTCGTTGAAATGTTTTCGAACTGAATACAAATTTTTTGACAAATAAGAAATCGTTACCCCTTCTCAGGAAAGTTTAGACCTTCCCGTCATAGATTGCTTAGATTTGTAAAAAGAACACGATTATTTCATTTATAAGATGAAAAATATAATTTGTGTTAGAAACCTCTTCTTCCCCAAGTAATATACAATGCAATACAATTCATCTCTATTTTGAGATGAAGGAAAAAGCAACCGACACTGCAGAAACTTTTTATCAAGGATATAATTTTCAGGAATTCAAACAAAAAATACTGTATTTCAGTTTTTTTTTTTGGGAAATAAAAATCATATAAATCTGAATATCGAGTTGGACAGTTTGTTCAAAAGTTGGCAAAAAACCTCTCCTATGATATTAATTTTTATCCAGAAGAGAGTTGCCAACCTAATATATTTTAATAAAAATGTCTAGCCCAATTAATTGAACGTTCACTCTGGTTATTTTTTTCTTTATAATATTTTTACACGACGTGAAGCTATCAAATCTTAACAAAGCCTTTTGAAAAAAAGCGTTTCCGCTGAGCTTTCTTGCCAATTTTCTTCTAGCACACCCTATAGTCAAGGCATGAAGTAGAGCATGCGCACGTATCGTACAAGATTGGGGATGCTTCGCATTCAGTTAAACCCTGGCATCAGAAGGGGTGGTACGCGTTCCGATCCCTACTTAACAGCGTGATTTCAAGCCGGCACATTTTTCAACATTTCTTATTTGTGCATTACCGAAGTTGTAAACAAAATATAAAATTGATGCATGAATCACGTGTGTGTATTGATCGCTGTGTCAGAAGAAAAAAAAGTGAATATCAAACTCGACTTATTCAAACGTATCATATCATACAGGATTTGACAATAATAGATTTTGTTAAACAGCGTATGAAATTTTGTGTTGTTCGGTTTTGAGAGAGACTATTTTTTATGAGTGTTGGTGAATCAAGAGGAAAAGCATCAAGCAAAAAATGTTGAAGAATATAAAAACCAAAGAGTGACGGATTTTGCCCTCTTGACATCAATCAAAGGTAAGAAATTTTAATATTTAACTGTTCTTTCCTCACTAAAAAATCAATCTTTAATGGGATGTTTAATCGTTCCACGGAATACATTATCAAGATAGAAAGGGCAAAAATATATATTCATTTTGCTAACTACCTTCATTTCCTCATATATTGCCGTGAAAATTTATAAAATTACTTTTCCATTATACCACTAGTCACTTTGTATTTGAAAATATAGAAGTAGCAAGAATCTTCGATTGTTTTCATAGCGGTTCGACGACCTCAGGTTCTCTATAGCTTTCACCTATATCATCAAGTTTATAAGTGCATGTCTTTTCACGATGTCTTTTACTATTTGTGTCATATAATATTCTATTATTCATTCATTTCATTCAGATCTAATTATTAATTATTGAATTTTGTATAATTTCTCTGCCAAATTGGAAAATATTTTCGGAATTTTTTCCATATACCTCAATGTATTCAGCTAAAAGACCGAGGCCATACGTATACAGAAATTTTTGTACAAATAGGCATATTTTTACGGTATGAATAGAAAAACCTGGAAGAGAAGCTATTTCTATCAGAATTTCTGTTTATATAGCCGTACTTTTTCAGTATATATAGACACTGCCAAGCTGCCTATATGAAATAAATTTTAACAGCGTCAGCTACTGTTTCCTACTCTAATCCTCCTCTAGAGGAAATAATATCATTTTATATGTGCAGTTTATACCGATTCTTCACTGTTCATGCGTTAAATTGCATTTCAGGAATAATTTTGGAAGTTTGACTCGATTAGTGGCACACTCCTAATAACAAATGTGTTCAGCACGCAATTTAGCAAATAAATACACTAGCACCAACGGCACAATCTCTGGGGAAATAGGACGCAGCTCGAGCGTTTCCCTTCGCAGACCGGGATTTTGATATTGTTGTAGATCAAGTTTCTATAAAACGCTTCAGATTTATGGTGCACAAATGTGAATGAAAGAATAAAGAAATATTTATCGAAACGTAAAGTATACTTTCTGCAGTAAGGGACTAACATCAAAGATTTGCATTCGAAAAAAATTGTATTGATGCAGTACGATTAAAATATAAATTCTTTTTTGAGGCAAAGAAGCATCGTGAATTACGAAGATGGTTCGAAGCCACTTTAAGATAAAAATTATCTTTCAGGTTGAGAATCCCAGCATGTTATGAGCTTACATGCTACAATTGGTACACGTATAAAGTACAGGTTGCATGGTAGTAAATATACTGTGCAACCTCTCCATCATCATTTCATGTTAAAATTACCAGTATTCTGCAGATACAACTTCATTCCTTGGTTTAAGTACTGATAAAATCAGAACAGAATAATTTTTCTGTTTTTATTCCACACCTTCTACATTTTCATCCATGACAGCAAATCTTCAAAATTTTTGGTCTTCAGTTTTTAATGATTCTTTTTTCAGAAGTTGTTTTCCTTTCTGGTACTCATTTCGAATTAGCCTCTGAAATTTTCTGAAAAAGTTCCAAAATTTATGTCTTTCTTAATCGATATGATTCTCAAAATTTTTCAAAAATTTCAAGCATCAGCAGAATACATGTTTCTAACTGATTGAGAAGTTTTAATCCTTATATTAAGTAGATATGCATTATATCTTTAAAAAGCCTAATCAAATTTTTCGATCAGCAAAAATTCAGGAAGTTTGATCATGTTCAACATTAGGAATTTTTCACAAGAAATACATAAGTTAAAAATATAATGTAGAGTAGATGGCAACAAGGATTGGAATCAGGTTTCCAAAGGGAGAAAAATGGTTAAAGTTTTGAGGTCTCGAAAACCTGTTTTTAAATAGATCTTAGGAATTCGGGCACACTTTAAGGTAGTTTACAAAACATTTTTTTCAAATATTCATACCAATCCTCTGATACATTGGCCCAAGGTAATTTTAGAACCTCATTTAGACTCGAAATGATCAATCGCTAAAAATGAAAAGTGAAGCGGGCTGAATTGTAAACTGCCGTTTATAAGCGCAATTTACTTTTCACGTTACCATTCGCGTGTTCCTTATTCTGTGAAACGAAATTTTTTCCGGAATTTTTATGCTTCATGTGGATGATTTCGTTAGGTTACTCGAGAAATAGATTTTGACAAAATCGGTTGATATTCAGAGGTGTCCCAACTTGAATTTCAACATGGACAACTTAGATGAAGAAAACATTGTCGTCTGGAAAATTTTCCAACTTTGTAAAATATATTTGAAATCCAATACACTGAGATTTGATGTATGCAAAAATTATAGCTACAAAAAACTTTCAACTTTCAAAAATAGTTTCACATCTTTGATGTAGAGTTCTTGGAAAATAAATGCTTCTCTAAATTTTCCATAACTCTATGATTGAAGGTCTATCGCATAAAACTTCCTTCATTCACTCTGTTAAAATGAATCCTAGTTCTTTATACAGTTCTTACTCCTAAGTCTCATTATTTTTCCCATTCTCATCATTTATGTTTGAGTATTAAAATCGTCCGAAATCCCACATCTTAGTTTTTAACGGATCTCCACGTTTTAAGAATGTCTGAAGTCAAAAATCAGGTTTCATCGATGGTGTCTGTTGTTCTGTCATCCGTACACTATGAGAGTTTCAAAAGGAAGAAAGGATTAGCTAACTAGTCTTAGTGGACCATTGGTCCTGATTTTTCCCAACAAAAATGCCATGAAAGAGTAGAAAATTCCAGTTCTGAGCCAAACCACGTCCCGCAACCAATCTTTGATAGGGCTCGTAGTTTTGGTTTTTGGTTTTCCCATTTCGAACCAAACAACGCTAGATATGCACAAATATTTAGATGAGAAATATTTACTTGTGAGATTGACATATTTTCTCACTGCCATTTGATAGGATACGTAGTTTTGTTTCCAACCATCGAAAACTAGATGAGAAAAAACTGAAAAAATGCATTATTCTTTTAAAATAGGTTTGTTCAATCTTTTCAAACAGAATTGTTGATGAATATCTAGATCATAGCTTCTTTGTGTAAATATTTGATGTTTGACAGAAAGTGTTATTTATTCGAACAAAACAAGTTAACAAATGTATAATGCTGTCGTTCTTCGCTGTCAGGACTAGTTTTTTTAATCGACTACAGAAATGTCGAAAAAACCTCTGGTCATGATACTTGGTTATTAAACAAAAATTGAATTGGTTTGAACGAATTGAATACAAAATTCATTGTCTTCCTAAAAGCACTTTATTACATTATTTGACTGATAGCTAATAATTAGTTATTTTAGTTGGAGAAGTAGAATGGAAACGGGTAAATTTCAGTCGCAATGTACATCCTGAATAATAATAATAATATATATTTATTAGGATGTCACTTCTTTGAGGTGCATTGCCAATACAGATAAATGCAAAAAATGTTTGTTTCATTTCGCATTTTCCAAATCAGCAGTTCTGGGCCGAAGTTTAATATTAATAATATAATAATAACAATAACAGCATCTTTTTGTATAGGGTACAATAAATTTTCATTTTCCTGTCCTATCACTTTAGAGAATCTATGTTGCTTTCAAGTTTATGGTCTCTGTAGAGTATAGCCATAAACCTACAAATATGACTTAGATACTTAATGCATAATTAATAGTGTATTTGATTGCTTGTTGTACAGATAGCTTATAGAATGAACATACATATAAAAATGTCTGTAAGAAATCGATCACAAAGCGTGAATGTCACGATTATAATGTTTACCTTAAAGCCTACAGGGTTTTGAGAAATGTTACCTTCACCTATACCTAATTGCGTGATGAAATCATAATATGAGAATGCATAGATAAACTGGGATTTAGAAGAGATGGTTTTGATGAATTCACTTTTAAATCTGCATAATCAATCAAACTAACAACGTGGAAAGCATTCCCAGTGCTAGGAATAAATATCCGAGCGCAAAGCTTGCAAACTTGCGAGAAAAGCGATCCGCGCGCGTATCCCTGAGAATGTGCGGATTTTTTTGTTGCTCTATACTATATTCGATCCAAGAGTATTTTTCAGTAATTTTGATCAGTGTGATGTAACCTACATTTCGTTTATATGCCAGTACAATATCAAATGAGCAAAGTATAATTGTAATAGGAAGACCAAAAATATTTGACGAATTCTTAATTATTTAATTTATTACAGAAGCTTTTCATCAGACCATATGGTTTTTTAAGTAACAATGTACAATGTACGTAACTATAGTAAAAAAATCAGGCCAAAGAGGTGGGCAAACAAAGGGAATCAGAACTGAAGGAGCGCGCACAGCAGGTGTACAGATAGCCTATTTCCAAATTTCTTCGTTTTCCTTAATTTGTGACCACCATTATTAATCAGTGGAAATGTATGATAGCAAATTCAATTTTTTCTCGCGATCTTATAATCCAAGAGCTCCAATTGGTGGTGCCTCTAAGGAAAATCAAAATAAAAGAGAAACTTCTAGCATCGGGGTCTAAAAATTCAAGTTTACAGAAATGTTTTTTCTCACTGTTGAAGAAGCTCATAAAAGATTCCCGGATGGAAATATATTCCTCGTTTACATTCGGTTGGTTAACATTCAGGCAGAATTTCAAACCTCTAGCATAAATATTGTAGGAGCTTCGAGTGGTAAACAACAGACAGTCGGAGAGACGGACATGTGACCGCTGCGTGAATGTAAGGGTTTCCGGCGTAGCCCACAAAACCTCCCAAAAATTGTGCAAGACGATTAAAAATGTTCATCTTATTATGAGAGTCTCTGATCAATCACGATTTTTCAGTAAATTTGGTGTTTTAGTCGAACCAAATTAATTGGAAAAATGCGGACTTGTTCGATCTATTACCTAAGCTTTAGATGGAACATTATTGTTTGATCAGCCTGATGTTGTTCAAAGTTTCGCTAATGCGGAGCGATTTCACAGTACAATGTAAACATAAGGGAACATGGGACCAGTTCACGTACAAGCGGCTTTCCTGAAATTTAGGAAAATTGAGACAGTGTTTTCCCAACGGGATGGCAACAGTGTTCGCAGCCAGAGTTGCTTGGTAGAATCTGAAGGGCGGAGGAGGGAAGTATATGTATAGCGACATTAATCTCATCGGTGGGACGTATTGGGTGATTATAGCTGGTGCTGCTCGTTCGTTGCTTCAAGGGTGGTCAGGGGTGGCATTTTACGTTGCGATGCAACAGAGGCATGGCTGCAGCATGGTGTGGGAACTATAATACGAAATAGAGAGATATAGATAGCAGCTCGGGCACGCGCACGTTTTCCTCCTTGTGTTGGTGCACGTAGAAATTTGCAAACAGTTTCGGGAATGCGTTGCATGTGTTTCGGCGTTGATATGATTTAGGAATCGCTACCTGCAGGCGCAAGCACCAGCTCGAATTTGCGTGAACACGCAGCGCCGAGGCGGGCGAGGTTGCGATCGGACAGAGGCAGGGTTTATAAGCAGCCGTAGGCAGCAAATGTTTTGTCTTTTGTCACAAACAAGAGACCTTCAGTCTGGCTATGTAGGTAACCAAGATTTACTGGCGGTACGTGACCTTCCGTCCGCGAAATCAGGCCGATTCATCATATCCTAGCTTAAATTAAGCGACTGTTTTCCATTCGGATGCAATTCCCATTTCAGTAACTTCTACAGAACTGATCATAGTATACGACGGGTATAATCGGGTATGTAATAGTATAATCGGGTTTGAAATAAGTATCTCTGCATTTTACTTTACATAAGTGGCATGAGGTTTTTCTTCCAGATCGCTTGAAAGAATTAGTTTGTTCCGAATTAGTTGGAGGACGGTGCTCCTTATAAATTGGCTACGAAAAGGTACACGTCCGGTGACAGTTTTTAATCCTTGAAATTTCCCAATTAGGCCAGGCGGTAGGTAGTTTTGTTTGACAATGATTCCGACTAAAGAAATTATGGTTTCAAAATGTTCTTCGGGTCAATATAAGGACCCGTTTTCGTTATCCCCTCCTCCCCCCTGTGCGTATCTTTTAGCAGTGGTGTAAAGTTCCAAAAAACGCTTTTTCGTTTATAAGTCGTTTGTTTATGGTTTTTTTTAGCAATCTTGATGTCCACAAAAATCAAAGAACATACAATTTTACATAAAAATGATCTTACTAATTTTTTTCATACGACCCATATTTTCCGGATAATAGTCCGGCAAAGTCCAAACATTTGTTTCAAATGTTGAAAACTTGCACTTATACTAGTTCTGAAATGTAATTGGATAAATTCATACACTAATTTCGGTAAGATCAATGCTAATAAATCATGCATTACTAACCTAATTTCTATTGTTTATAAATAATTTTATTAATGGAATAAATGTTTTTACTATATACGGTTCCCACAATTGCGAGCCTATGTATGTAAGTATTTGAGACCACTTAGTCGAAAAATTTATAAAAAAGCTTGGTTGTTTGAATGTGAAAAATCCAGAAGTTAACCGGCGAACCAAAAAATTGAATTTGAATTAAGTCAATATCTTATGTCTAGTATCACGGAAAGGAATAATCGGCTCCTTGCTCCTTTTTTGCGAGATAATTATTTATTCCTTGTAAGTGCTCTCTAGCCTCATTACAATGCTCCGCGTCGATGGCAGGGGTACTTTTTATGTTGCTAGTATCTCATTCAAAGAAAACTTACATTCGTCTCGGGTTTCCAAAATATAGGAATAAATGTAGTCGGTCACGGGAGAGAGGTCCTCATTTTCAGGTCGGCCCTTTTTATGTGTCGTTGTCTGAGGGCGGAAGAAATCCCTTATGCAGGTCGAATGGTATCTACCTGTAGATACGAACATAATTATTGCAATTGTAATTAGAAAATAACTTAAAAATCCTTTTAGTAATTATTTCGTATTTTTGTAATATTTATTACACACTCAAAAAAATTTCGCTTAAGTCAACCAGAATTTGCCCTTATTATTTATTACGTTTCGTTGAAGTAACCAGTATTTCTTATTAAAATAGCCAGAATCCTACTTGAAACTACCAGAATTCTATTTTCTTTACTCAGAAAAAATAGTTAGATCATATGTAACAACAGTTTTGGTTAGGGATGTATACTAGTTGTTTATTTAAATACCTTCAGCGACTAAGAGATCAACATTTTCAATGCGCGATATTACAGTCCTTCCCCATTCATCATTCTGATTTTTCCCAACTTTCTTTATATCCTCATGAAAGGACATAGTCACAGCATTACTGACAATAATACGTTTTTCCTTCGCTTTCTTAGTTTCCGCTTTTACAAATTCGGACGATGCATCTTTTATATAAGATTTTTGACACTTCAAATGCACAAAAACAGATTTCAATCCTTCAAGTTGATCGACTTTATTGTCTTTCTTTTTAAGATTAGCTTCTATTAAAGTATTTGTCCCTCTCTCCTCCACCTCGGTGATATCACCTTAGCCGGAGAGTTTTTTTTCACATATAAAACACTTACTTTCATCCATTTTTCACTTGTAAATCTAATCACATAAAACATGTACCATCGTTTAGTGACTATGACCTTACCGAAGTCTGGGCTATACTGAAAAATGTGTTGACTGTTTCGAAACCTCCAGGTTCTCCCATACACATGTAATAACCCTTTACATAGACGAGAAGACTGGTAAAGCCATCTCTATAAATTTTTCGACTAAGTGGTCTCAAATACTTACATACATAGGCTCGCAATTGAGGGAACCGTAAATAGTGAAAACATTTATTCCATTAATAAAATTATTCATAAACAATCAAAATGAAGTTGTTAATGTATTATTTATTTATTAACATAGATTTCACCGACATTAGTGCATAAATTTATCCAATTTCATTTCAGAACTAGCATAAGTGCAAGTTTTCAACATTTGAAAAAAAATTTTGGACTTTTCCGGGCTATTATTCGAAAAATATGGGTCGTATGAAAAACATTTCATCAAACGAACATCCTCTTAATCAAACTCCAAATCAGCACCTCCTCTCGGGGAATCAGAGCTGGATTTAGTATTCTGAAAGCCCAAAGTCAAAGTAAGGTTTTCTGCCTTTCTCCAATTTTCATTATAAATATTTTTTTATCACCTACGTCATTTTGGAATTTCGGCTCACAGGTTTAATTGCTTTCATATAATTTCATTACGTAGAAGCATAAAAAATTGGGTATTTGAAATTTGAGCCAATGTCCGAAGTAATATGATTTTGCGGCAAATGAGGGTCAAATCACTAGCTGAAAGTTTCATCTCTAGATGGTGGTGCCGCAGCTTAAACATTGCACCCTTTTTAATCTCAATTACTAGTTTCTTTTCTATTTCAGAATTGATAATGGAAAGAAATTGACAATACAATCAAAAGCAAACTTGTACTGCATAGCGCAGGAGAAGTTCAGCAGAATAACATTTTTTTGAAACATAGTTTAGGGTGGATTGGTGCAAACGCTCATAAAAACAATCAAAACGTTGAAGTCCAAAGAAGGGTTCCTACCCGATTATTCACGTTTTTTACACATAAAAACATTATTTGACGTAAAGTAAGTTCATTTCCCCCGTTACAGTAAAAAATACGAGTTTGAGTGATATAAGTAAACTTCAAAGAATTTGAAAATCTGCCATTGCATTTTTCAAATTGAGTTAATTATTTAATAAAATAATTCTTCCGAAAACCGATTCGTAGCTTGAATACTAGTGAATTCATTATTATACGAATATTTCATGCTATTTCATCAGTCATTTTGAGTCCATTTTGCAGTGAATGAATAAAAAGGTACCAGTTTTTTTTAATTGAAGAAACTGATGATTTATCACAAGTTTGCCAGAGTAGATTAGTAAGTTACACAGTTTTTCCAACAGTTATATGTTTAAGTATATTATACTATCATTATAGTCTTATTTATAACGAAAAGATAAATTGAAGTATGTACAGATTCATAGACGTTTTTATGGACTTTTGACGCTATTTAATGCCAGAAAAAATGTTCAATGGTGATGCAAACTATGTTGTCCTTCTTGAAATTGCACAATATAATAAGGAAAGGTGTTTGAACGTATCAAAATACAGCTAGCAAGATTCTGGAACCTTGCTTATGATCGAAACTATTGAAAAATACGGTTTTTATTGATTTTAGGTGCGTTTCACCATTTTGAAATATCTGCAAACATTAACACATATTTGTCGGGCGCCAAAAAAAAAAATTTTTTTTTTCTAGCGTGGAGTCGATCGGCGTTTTTTGGGAAAACTTTTTGATTTTTTTGAAGCGCTGTAAAAATTTGAATTTCGCGCCGAAATTTTCCAAGAGGATTATATTTTTCAGAGCTTGAAAAACTCTACAATTTGAAAAAAAGAGTTTTTCAACTCAAAAATATACCGAGATATCGGCAAAAAACTAAAAATCACATTTAACGGTCTGTAGAGACGAAACATGACTTTTCAGTTCTGAAAATTGTTTTTTTACATTCTCTTCGAGGCGAGGAAGGTATTAGATTTGTGTAAAATTTGAACCCCCCTGTTTTTGCCAAATGTATACGTTTTGAGATCCCATGAACCCAGAAAAATGGTTTTTACGGATGTGTCTGTCGGTCTGTATGTATATATTTATGTCTGCCTGTGAGCGCGATAACTTACGAAAAAACGAATCTATTTTATTGGCCTTTGGTACACTCTGTCAGTGTCAAAAACTAAAGGTCAAGTTCGTTAGCCAGCTATGTTAAGTGAACACTCAGAAAGTTGGAGCATTTAAAAAAATTTTTGAGACTATTTTTCCCAAGACTCAGATATTTAAAGTACGGCTTTCTGTAGTGAGTGAAAATTGAAACATTTTATCCTTATGATTTTTTTTATGAAAACAAAAATGTCAGAGTAATAGCATTTTCAACATTCAAGAATGTACAAAAAATTAGGGTTTTTCGACAAACAACGCAAGGTATGAAAAAAAGTTAGAGAACAAAAATGTTTCTCTTAGGAGCCCTACAAGATGGTGCATAACTTTCAAAAGAATGATGTTATTCGACCGTGCTTTGGCAAACATTTTTAGGGACCAAAAATACAAGTCAAGTTCGTTGACCAGCTGTTTTCGATCGAAAACAAAAGAGGGGGAGAATTTTGAAAATTTTTTTGAACTTTTTCTTCCAGGACTGAAAAATTTTAAGTAAGGTTTCTTGTAGTTGGTAAAAAGTGAAGCAATTTATCTTCATGATTTCTTTTTAATAAAACAAAATTGTCAGAGTTATGGCATTTTCAAAATACAAAAATGTAAGCAAAAATGAGAATTTTCAGCCAAACAACGCAAAATATGAAAAAAAGTTGGAACAAAAAAATGTCTCTTTTTGGGAGCCCTCCGGGATGAGCTTTCAATTTTTCGCGTTTTCTCAAAAAATTGAAAATTCAAATTTTGGTCGCACAAAAAATAATTATAAATAGAAAGTTTCATTTTTTGGTCAAACTGTGCAAGGTACAGGAAAATTTAAATTAAGTAAACTTGTGCACCAAAAAAAGATCTACGAATTTGATAATATCAACTTTTTGATAGGACAAGTAGTTTTTGCTTCATTTATAAAAAAACAATGGAAAAAATGGAAAAAATGAACTTTTGGCAATTGACACAAGCTTAGGAATAATCAAATAGATACAAGTTCTCTACCAGAGAAATATCTTTAAATGCGTTATCAACTTTTTCAACAGGAAATATAGTTTTCATTTCGATCAGAAAAAAAACTATAAAAATGAAATAATACAATTTTTGAAGAAAAGGACTAAGGCTAACACATAAGATTGAAAGAACGATATTCACCCGGAAAATATCTGTAAATTTTTTATATCGAATGTATTCGTTAATGCCGGAGAAGCTTTAAGAAAAGAGAATTAACACTCATCAAATTGAAGGAGTCGACATTTCGCTTTTGAGTTCCAAAAGCTTTATATACAACTGTAGGGAGGTAAAGAGGCCGAGCGCGTAGCGCGAGGTTCATTCATAACCGAGCGCGAGGTGAGATTACCATCGAGCGCGAAGCGCGAGATCCAAAAGACGCGTGCTTTAGGCGCGCTGAAACTTGCGAGCAAAGCAAACCGCGCGCCAAGCGCGCGATGAGAGTGTGCCCGCGCAGTGGGCAGATTTTTTTCAATAGTTTTTACCGAGGAACAAGATGATATAATCAGTTTTTCGTAAGCCGCAGGGGCAGTTTTGACCATGTTATTGGCTAGACCCTTTCAATAAAACTTGCTGTATGGGGGTCTGTGGGCTCATTGATTTCAAATTTGACATCAAGAGTTGCAAAATAAGGATAACTGGCGCAAAAGGGTGGCCACTTTCTTCAGTTCCGTATGTAATATGTATATAACAAGAGTCCCAACTGGCTGCAGTCGAGTTGCGTCCCATGTTTGAAATCCACAGGAGGTCTTTTTGCTTCTCACCTCAAATTTAAAGACGCAAAAAGCTATTTGAATATTATTTTATGCGTGACAAGTGCTATTTTTATTATGTTTTGATCTTAAAACATTAAAAAGCAATCTATTGGAATAATATTTTACACATGACAATTGTTAGTTCCTTATATTTTGATCTTAAAACATTAAAAAGCAAGCTATTTGAATATTAGTTTATGCGTGACACTTGCTTTTTTAAATATCTCATTTACGTAGTATTTTGGGGAATCCTAATTTTAGCTCAAAGTGAAATAAAAAGCTCATTCAATGAGAAATATGTATTATTTGTTCATTTATTCCACTTGCTAGTTCTTCTATAGCATGACGATTTATTATAATTAACTAAGTATTATTGATAATACATATTTCCCTACATTTTTCACACATGCCAGCATCAAAATGATAAAGTATTATAGTAGAGAACGCTGCCAGTCCTAAGCCTGGAAAAAGTGCGAAGGGGAAATTAGGAAAATAATAAGGAAAATAAGAAAACAAGTGATTCCAATGGTGCTTTTGTTTTCGGATCAGACTGTTAGTCGTGAAATAGGGTGTGAAGGAAGGCAGGTGGAGCGACGAGTGGAGAGGGAAAGAAGGGACAGAGGGCGAGGACGCAACTCAGTCAGACCCCTTGTGGATCTCGAACGCAGGACGCATTTCGACTGCACCGGTCCCAACTATGGTCATCCCGATAACAGTCGTTCCGAGAATGTCGATCGTGGACGAGACATTTCAAGGGGCTTCGAGAGAGGTACTAAGCGCGCCTTAATCTCGGCCAGTGCCATACATTCTGATATTGATTTTGACTTTTCAAAGTTTCGTGCATCTACTGTGCATCACGTTACTTTTACTAATTTTCCACTATCTTCCAATTTTTAAGTGTGTCGTTTCTTTGACAGAGTTGTTGGCGAGCGAAAAAAGACAATACAAGTTGGAGCAGACTTGTTCTACAAACAAAGCTGATCCGTCGTACAAAACCTTAAATTTGGCAGTCCTTTTCCAATTCTTTTTTCTATCATATGATGTACGAGCGATGAAAAATACACCACAAGTAGAAGCATACTTCTTCTGTAAAAATAAAAAAATATTCTCAGCTGCAGTGCTACCCTTACAAATTTTTTATCAGAAGCTATGGACTTTTTGGCCACTGGTTCAAATAGTTCTCCTGATAAGAAAACCCATAATACAATTCGTGTCCACTGTAAAAACAAAGTATTATTACAGGGCCCATATCAGATCTGAAAATAGGACTCAGGCAAAACAGTCTCAAGTTGTACCAAAATAATACCACTAGTGGAAATTCAGAGTCATTTGTTCTGTTTTGAGAATAACAGCATGAAGTTATCTAGGTCAGGAATGGAACACGCAAAAAATGATACCATAAAAAAAGATTCCTGGGTTTTCTAGTGCCACAAATAGAGGCATTTTTATATGTATTTGGAACCTCAAGAAATTTTTTAAGGGGGAACGCCACTGTGATAAGTCAAAAAAATTGAATTTTGTTTTTTTGCATTTTCATAAAGTATATATATTCAAAAGTATGTAAAAAAAATTTCAACTCAAAATCTCAAAAATTGACTGAGATATACCCAAAATCCGAAGGAAGAGCAGATAGGCCGTTACGCCGATCCTCCGAGCAGCCGCGTTCGGCTTCTGAAATTTGATATTGTTTACTTTTTCGTATCTTATTATGACACGAGATAACTCATCATCAAGAGCAAGAGAAAGTGCTTAGAATGCTGAGGAAGAAGCATCATATGGTCCCGGACTAGATAGTATATTGTAAGTATAAATATTTGATGCAACTACTTTGGGAACTAACGAATATGCAATCGAAACTTTAAACGCTTATTTTTCACAATGACTTTTTTTGACACGGTGGCTACGATTTCTCGAAGACCTATGAACCGATTTTAATTTTCTTTTTTTAAACATTTTTGTTACATCATTGTCTAACGTTGCACGTAGCCGATTTCCAAAATTTCGAAAATTACTATTTGTTTAGACATTTTGAAAATCGAAAAAAGGGTCAAAATCACACAAAAAAATTGAAATCGCCACCATTCTGTGAAAAAAATTTTTTTTTCAAACGGCTACGTGCAACGATAGCCACTATCCTGTAGATTAAATACATTTTTTGTTTTTCGATTTCAGATAATAATTGACTGCTGTATCGCTGCCACCAGATGTCGTCATTTTTTTATGTCGTTACGATTATTTGGATTACTTTCTGTATTTTTAGACCCGTCACAGTGGCGTTCCCCCTTAAGGTGGAAAAAGACTTTCATCAAATTTTTTAGAGAAAGTTTATTCCAAGAAGAACATTGAATACACCACCTGAAAATAATCCCCTATATTTTTTTGGAATATTTAATTATATCTATAAGAACATATTGATATTCTCATTATTATTGGAATATAGTCGAAGTGAATCTGTTTCTTCTTAGGAAAATAGCTCATCAGATTTGGTACCCAACACAGTTCCCCCATAAATTTTCGAGGGTCAATAATTCAAATGATCAGAAAATTTGTTTAAAATATTCGATTGCTTATGCACTTTATGATCAATGGAGAACCAAGCTTGTAAATGACATGACGGGTTGATATTATTGAATTGGAATTAAGACCCATTCAGCTCTGTATGCAGTTCCAGCTGCTGATGATAGCTATTGATTATGTGCGCTTACTGAAATGCAGACCTTATGCAATACATCATCACAGTGACGCCAGAACGAAATTTTTTGGGGGTGGCAAAATATTTTGCACAGAGCAATTAACATAGGAACATTCAGATTGAAGGACGCAAACAGGAATTAGTTGCCCCCCCCCCACACACCATCAAAATTTTGGTGGGTCAGCTGGCCCTCCTGTTCCGGCGCCACTGCATCGTCATGCACAGTGGGACTATATTTTCTGGCTGCAAATCCATTGTCTTATTTCGTTTGCCAAATTGTGACTTTGCCGCCATAATCGTAGGTAGTTGGCACCTTGAATTTGTGTATTTTAATTCAATTCACTGATTTGTTCCTTAATAATATGGAACAATAGCATCATAGTTCAATGAGACATTAGTGGCTACTAACCAGTATATATTTTGGATGTTTTAATAACGACAACGCGTTTCGACGCACATTTTCATCCTTCTCAAGCCTTGTTTATGTTCAACAAAAGATTATTGAATTTATAATACACGATATTTTTCAAATTTCCTTGTACAGAATAGTAATATTAAATATCTATAAGAATCGATGATTTTACAAGTTGCAAGAAATAAATATTCAGATTTACCTACTGATTAAATGAAGTCTGAAGAAAAAAACATAAGTCCAGCGAAAAGTTTCCAATGGTGATCGTTAGTTTTAACAGGGCATAAATAATACTCCCGGAGGCCCCGCAATGCGGGGGGAAAGGCGCCAGCAGGTCATGGGCGCCATATTACGAATGCTCAATATAACGCTCTTACGAGTGGATTGACTAGACAAACGAAATTCGCTATATTAGTTCATGATAGATCAAACGAGAGGGCACAATCTAATATGATCATTCTCTCGAAAGTTATCGAGTACACAGATTACAGATCACAGACAGACGGACACCTTCGTAAAAACCATGTTTCTGACTCAGGGGTCTCAAAACGTGGAGATTTCATTGAATTCGCGAAAGTCAATTTTCACATCAACCCTATACCTTCTCATTCAGAATGAGAATGAAAGAATCAGGGTGTGAATATTGTAAAACAAAAAAAGAAATGCAAGTTATTAAGTTGCCCAAACTTAAAATGCAGTAAAGGGCGCCGTCAAAAATTCTGCAGGGGGCGCATGTTTGCTTAGTTACGTCACTGAGTTTGAACAATGCTTTATTAAATAAGCATATTAGACTATTAAATTACATAACCTTTATAGAAGTTCTTTTTTTTTAAATTCTTTTCAATTTGAACTGTTATTAAACGCCATTGCATCGAGATAAGAACTAAAATGTCGTAGTGAAAAATGCAAGAATCCTCAGGATAATACCCAAGGGCGGTATTAACTATAAAAGTTACATTTTAATTAATTTTTAAGGACAGATAAAACGTGCAACTTCATAGGTTAGAACTTATGACAAATTTAAGGTTAAGTCAAAATGTCATGTTATACGTTTCTTAGCCGAGAAAATATATATATATACATATATATATTCGGTTATACATATATGTATATATATACATATATATATAGCTTCGGTTTCGGTTCGATTCCTTTGGCATCGAACTAATGGGCCTATGACAAAGCCACCGAACGCGTCCTCAGGTTGCGGATAGAGGGTCCCTGT
>WSXT02219051.1:0-17081 GCA_011762715.2 Neuroterus valhalla | reverse complement strand
CTTGGGTATCGACGGCCTTGGAAAGAGTTCGAGTGAGCTGAAACGTAAACAGTCAGGGCCGCATACACGCGAATAACCCCTCTCCAAACCCCCTGCACCATCTCGTCCACGAGCCATCCACGATCTCATTTCGAAGAAGGAGCGAGTTTGGGTGGATTCAGTTTGAGGTTGCAGTATATAAATGATAAGGAAGCGATATGCATGTACGTATAGTAAATTTATCATATTATTAGAAAATAATAGTCTCTTGAGGCGTTGCCTAATTTTTGAAAATTTTCCATGCAAAATGTTCAGAGGACCAAAAGTTTACTATAATATATCAATTTGCATTGAAGTATGACATGTGGGTGAAACTATTCCCAAAAAGCTGCCTGAAGGTTATAATTTTGAGATAACCTTCGTATTTCTTTCGTTTATTTTATTATTGTGTAACCTATACTAAATTCAGATAAAAGCATCACGGAAGAAAATTGTATATAATATTTAAATTATTAAAATTACTTGATTTATCAAAATCACGCCAGAATTGAGATTTTGAGGTTAGAGTGACATAAATATTGTTTAAAAAAGTCATCAACTTAGGATGGTATTAAAGACGTTCTTGATAACATTATATGAAAACTGATACCAAAAAAAAAGAGGAGGAACTAAATGACAATGATAGCAATGATGAAAAAATCAAAAACAAACCGAAAAATTTCAATTTGACCAAACTTATTTATTGTCTGAGTATTCATTCTATCGTAGAGATATGAATCAAAGGAATTTCTGGAAGATTCAGTCATAAGAAGAATTTTGATGTTATCTTGATCCAAGATTTAGAGGGAAATAATTTTCAGTTTTAAGAAAGACACTCGATCATACCACATCAAGTACCTCCAACTGACTCAGTATTGGATTGTGGCAGATGTTTTGTAGTGGGCACATGTCTGACCAAACGACACCCACAATCCACACGATTATGATAATATTTCCCGACGGGACATTCATTTTTGTATTTTTTATTTCCTCCTTATGGAGACGTAAGGGGCGAAAACGATTTCCAGTGCTAATTTGAATATTGCTTTGCGGGGGTGTCAGTAACGGGCAGCTGCACGACTCGCATAAAACAAAACGTTACTGAACCATTCGCACTTCTTGGGATGAAAGTACCTACGTGTGTGTGAAACAGGGTTTGCAAAGATGAATACTCAAAAATTTTATCTGAACATGAATACTAAAACTCCTCGTTACGCAAATTCGAAAGCCTTTCATTAAAATTTAAATATTTCAGGTCATATATCAATTAAGAGTGATTGAATGCATTATGTATTTAAGCATTTATTTAATATTTTATTTCTGATTGCAGTTCCGGAATGAGAAATAGTGATAAATTCGCGACCATTGATTGCGTAAATTTCGAAAACGTAGCGAAACGTTATTTATTGTTGAATTTTTGTTAAAATTTATTACGATAATTTATTACTCCTCTATGGCTAAAATAGCAGGGAAATCGACATTTGTTTTTACGAGGCGTGTCTAATCGATTCCCCGATATTAATACTTCCCATCAAACCTGTTCGTTCACCTGAACCAAGGTGCACGTATCTACCTTTGGTCCTGTGGATACAAAAATACACACAGGCACACTTATTCATTCTTCATGGTCACCCCAAGGGTTTTTAATTCTTTCCCCGTTGCGAGGTCACAGTTCATTCCATAAGCTCAAGGTCACAGACACCTGCTTCCAACACTAGGGGGCTTTTACCGTCACTTTAGAAATGCCTTTTTCTGAAGACGTGTGTGAACTCATAGCACCGTCAATTACAGAGGGAGGGTAGATCAAATGTTAAGAGGTGGATAAAAGCTGGTTGTATTTTTTTCTACTTGGGCGTTTGTAAATAGAGGCTTACACGATTTATTGCAAATGTATTAATCCTACCTCGAATCATACTCAAAATGAGTTGAAAATATTGATCGCTTTATAATGTTCATAACTGAGCCTAGGATTGATAACTTATTTTTATTGACGATCATAATTGAAGGGTTGCAGTACAAAACGGAATAATGGCCATTTTTGCCGCAGACTTTTTGCTTAAAAAATACTTCAATGAACAAATACATCTTGTGTTAGAAGAATTATTTACAACAATTATCTTAAGTATAGTGATGAACAGATTGAGAATTTGAAAGCAGAAATGTCACTCTCTGTCTTCTGTTTTTTTGTTGCCTGAACTCATACCTTTTGTTAACATTTTTATAATCATATTACTATTTCTAAAAGTTCTTGAAAACAGAAAAATAATAAAATACTTCTTGTGGAAGACAAACTTTTCGAATAGAAATATTTGTCATTATTCTAGCACCAAAGTACCAATGGCATTCTAACCTAAAATACTATTTTTCTACAAATAGCTACTTTTGGAAAGTTTTTTCACCCGAATTTGTGTCTTGCGATCTGATCAGCACATGCTCTGATTCTGGTAAATAATTTGCACACAATACTTAGTAGGCAGATCAGTATATGATTATTACAGTTGCCTTGACCTCCCTTTCCCTTGTATCTTGGGACAATAATCGCCTTTCTCCAATCATTCGGAACTTCGCTGTTCACAGCACACATATTCATAATTTCACTCAGCCACACAAACAAATATCCGTCACGGAACTCAAGCATTTTAGAGGTAATACCATCCATACCGGCAGTCCTACCATTCTTCAGTTTTTCAATTACGGAAATAGTGCCGTTGATACCGATTCTGCTTCCGCCACCTGCATCGGAATTATCTAACGTATCCGTGGCTTCACCTTCATACAGCTTCTTGCAAAAAAAACCGCATACAGTATTCAACTTTATCCAAATCCCATAACATTTTACCATCAGCTTTCTTAATTCCGACTACCTCAGTGCTCTTATTTGCTTTTCTAGTCTTCTTAACCCATTTCCAAAATAGTTTCTTATTTCCTTCAAAATCATTTTGCATTTTCGTACCTTCTTCCGTTCTGATTTTTTCCTTGCTTTTTTTTACTAGTATGTTTTCTTTCCTCTTTTTATCCCTATAGTCATTTATGACCCTAGTCCTTTCCCTATCGCTAAGACCTCCAGTATTCAACATTCTCGAGTACGCTCCTTTTTTCTCGTTGATTGACACGCGTATTTCATCATTCCACTACGCATCACCGGACTCTTTTTCCACAGTCTTTCTAATTCTCTGTTCTGACTCGTGTTAATTTCGATTTTTTAATCGATTTCCTTCTCATCCATGATATTATTATATCACAGAAGCCTGTTTTCCAATTGAAGAAGAAGTATATTCAATCTCAATCCAAATAAGATTTTCAGATTCCATGAAATTGAAACCACTGAATTCTTGAATGATTTACTCAGAATCGGTGAACTTTTTCTAATAAAATTCTTCATTTCAATCAAGCCGTTGAATATCTGAAGAGTGAGTTTTTATTCTAATTTCAAACTGAAAATTGAACTTCCTATCGTGAGTCACATCTGAGTTTGTTTCAGTTTTAGGTGTAATATTCGCCCCCCTCCCCCATTTCTCATTAAATGTCAACGTTTTGAGACTCCGGAACCCGAAAAAAAGGTTTTTACGAATGTATATGTCTGTATGTATGTACGTCTGTCTGATAGCACGATAACTTTTAAAAAAACAAATCAATTGGATTGGAATTTGATACACTTCTTAAGGGTAGAAAAATGAAGGACAAGGTCTTCAGACAGCTATTTTGCTACAAATTCAAGAAGTTAGAGCCCTATAAGATCTACAAATGTTTCATAAATTACATTTCAATAGGACAAGAAGTTTTTGCATCATTCATAAAAAACAATATTAAAAATGAAAAAATTGAATTTTAGGAGCATTGACACGACCTAAGGAAAGAACAAACAGACACAAGTTCTCTACTAGGAAAATATATTTCAATATGTTATTGATCTTTCTCTACACAGGATACGTTGTTTTCATTTCATTGAGAGAAAATAACTATGGAAATGAAATAATGAAATTTTTGAGAAAACAACGAAATGAAAAGATTATATTTCTAGAAATACTTTACAACCTTTGAAATTAATGAAGCAACAACACTTCTTCGCCGTTTCGGACCAATTCTGATTCAGTGCACAGCAGGAGAAACGCGATGAGAGAACTGCCACGCGAAAAACAAAGAGCGAGCGCGGAGCGCGAGAGAAATTGATTATCGAGTGCAAAACGCGAGAAAATGAGAATGTGCCCGCGCAGTGGACAAATTTCTTAATCATACTCATCTGACCTGAACTCACGGATACTCTAGTTAGGAAGTACACTTCAGTTCATTTGTTTATAATTGTATCCTTGAAAAATTTATTTCATCATAATTATAATATTTGTGATGTCAACTGATTTGGAAATTAGCTTTGGAATTATTAGCTTTCTCTAAACAACTAATTCCAGCGCAAATAAATAAAATTAATTATTTACTGAAAAATGTAGGATAGGACTGCGTAACACTTTTTCTTCAGTCAAGTATCTGAAATAATTTTTATCTTGAATTGTGTTACTTGGAATTTCTCAAATACTCCAAATGAAAAACTTTTCCAAATTAAAGAATTGGGAAAATTGAAACGTATAATGGCAAAGCGCTCAAATTAAAGGAATAAAGTTGAGGTCAATTTTTCTGAAACAATTTTTTGGACAGTTTCCTGTGTTAAGCTTTGGGACATGGTTAAATATATATGTCGATTTAAACATATTTATTAATTGTTAGCATCGTTTCAAGAGTAAAGACAAATTCAAAATTCAAAATCTGTAGTATATTTACTCTATCAAGTAAGGCAGCCCCCATCGAACACATAATCACATTATTATCTCCAAATTGAAGTCCTGATTCAAAAATTTTAATATGCATAAGCCCACATTATATAATAAAATACAAGCAATGAAAATTGAGTGGATATAAAAATTTAGAACTTCGGATATTCTGACATTCGAGCAGCAAGCTCTCTTGAATCAAAAGATATTTATAATCTCACAATTTCAAACTTCAGGCTTGTTTTTCTGCAAACGCAGTACACTCAATTCGTTCAAATAGAAACATATTAAATTTATTTCCTTTGGCATCTTTCAAGAAAGTTACCCAGTCACTTTTTGAAAAGCAGTGGCCTGGACTTCAAATTTAAATAATGCCCAAGAAACCAGAAAATGTTAACAGTTGAAAAGATTATAACTTTTTCTGTTGCATTGAATATCATGAACTGGAGGCTTCTCAAAGATAACGCTTACCATAAAAATAAAAGACATCGACGATGGTAGGTAGATTACAGTTTTGTGTAAGAAGTATTTTTTCCATTTCTTTGAAGGTCCTCTCTTGAGTTTAATATTTATGCATTAACTCAGAAAACATAAAAGAAAACTGTGGAAACCAAAATCATATGCTGGTTCGTTCTGCACACAGTCTACAGTCAATATACAAAGTTCGTGTCTTTCTTTCATATTTAAATGCGATGCTTTATCTATGAATTCATGATGCAGAATACGTTGAATATTCGTATGTAATGGTACTATCTGTTTGGAGAGGAAATTCATATTCTCCATAGCGGAGAAAAAATATTTTATAGAGAATGTTATAAACGTTTTTCAATTTGCTTTATAGTATTGAAAACATCACTATATGAGTTTGAATTTTTTTTTAAGTTAACAAGAAATACGTCTAATCAATTTCATCATGTCCTCTCTACCATCCCAACCTATTTGCCTATATGAGAATTATATAGATTCAGCTCTCATATTTATTAATGGATATATTTTCAATTGGATGAAAGAATATCTTCAGATCTAGAATGGAAAAATAAAAAAATCGTAAGCATATGAAATACTTTCAAAAAACACTTCATCTTGAATGGACGAATACGATTTGTAAATTATTCTGTGTCCTCTTTCCTCCCTCCATTCAAAATCCTCTTTCTATGTAAAATTGAGTCTCATGCTAATGTAGGTTTCTTTATCACGAAAATAATTCTGTCGCCTTTTCAATTTGTAAGTTCACTTAAAAGATGAGCATTTTAAGATATTCTTTTCAACCCTTCTCGTGGCGACGGCGCGACTTTCGTCGTGGAAGAATTCCCGCAAAAGGCCCAATCATTCAGAGCTCGGCAACGTAGTGTAAGTAATGAATGGCTGGCATTTACATACGAAGATGGCGAGTATCTTATTACAAGAGAAGCAGGGGTGGGTTCTTACGTAGAGTACGGTTAGGGCTCACATGGTGAACAATGCTCGCCAAGGTGGTCGCGGAGGTAATGCCTGAACGACGCGTTGCTGAAGACACGATTAACATCCGTTAATAAGATAGATGTGCGTGACTGCCATTGTTGTGCCACGAACATTGGGTGTGATTTAGGTGCTTGTGTACCGAATGACCCGTCATCTCTATGATCGGTTGGGGGAAGGCAGACATTCTCTTCGTTTATGACCCCTTTACACCCCCCGCTCTTCAAGTCTTTAACGTGAGAATTTGTGACGGAATCAATTCGTCAAAAGCCTAATTTGTAAAAACTTTTCAAACTCAAACAAAAAATTAGTTAAAGGGAAAGACGTGCCTGTACAAAAAAAAATCGTGAGCCGTCGTGGGACGCCTGGAAGGAGTGATAACTTTCAATTCAGGAACGTGTACGAACCACTGTTAGAGTCGCAGTGTGAGTGTGAGGAGCGAAGGATGGCGAGAGGGTGAGTGGAGGGATGATTAGGGGTGATAGGTGAGAGGAATAAACGTGGGTGAAGCGAAAGAGTGATAGAGACATCATCATGGATTCGATTACCGACAGTTGACAGGGATGTTCATGATAGATTGATAGATTCTGGTCTATCAGGGGCATTGAAGTGAACTGTTTTTAACTTGAGATCTCTTACAGCCGTCCTTCTCAGGGCAACCCTTAAACACGCTATCATGTCCAACCTTCATTCAGATGAAAGCTCTTCTTACCCCGTGCCCAAACAAACGTCTCCTCTACGGATCAAGTATCATCTATTATCTCCGAGCTTCGTAGAATTCAGAAGTCTTAGGAGGCAGCACTCCTTTTCCGCGTACCTCCAACATGGATAACACCAAATTCAGCCTATGGCTTGGAATCTATGGACACCTTCCAGTCCCAAAATGATCTTGACTTTTCGTCCCAAAACTCTACAAATGCCTTCCAAACGGTAAAATCTAGACCTTCCAAACGCGAGCGCATTAGTTGTCCTGCAAAATCAGCTACCCCTGACTTTCCGACGATGAGTCTATCTTCTCAAGCTCATCCGATGAAGATGAATCAATTTTCATGAAGCCAGGTCTTTTTTCTGTCCATATCCTCCGAAAAAAACTCTAGTTCGAAATCCATTCAGCCCTTCTTAAAGCTGAAATTCCTATCCGCCATGAAAAAAACACCTCCGACGCAATAATCGTCTATCCCTGAATTGTAGATAGTTTCCGCGCTAAAAACCCTCAAACTTGAAAAGAATGAAATTATTTACACTACTAAACAGCTCCAACATTACAAAGACTTTATCATTCTCATCAGAGGAGTCAACGAATCTCTTTTTGAAGATTATATCTTCGAAGAATTGGTAGTCTCTGGTGGTCTTCCATCTGGACCCTTCTTCTCCTACAGCCAAGTGGATATTCGACATCAAACTTCTTGCTGGTCTCAGTGTTCAGGTCGAAGCCAAGAGAACATCAAATAACCTTCCTCAGTGCCGTCGTTGCCTCAAATTCTTCCACACTGCTAATTACTGCCATGCCTCTTGGGCTTGCGCATTCTGCGGACGTAGCCACACTACCGTCTCTTGCTCAACACGAAATCAAAAAGATGCCACTCCATCTTGTTTCAATTGTGAAGGCCCTTATTGGGCCACCTTCCTTGAATGCTCGAAAGTTTCTCAAAGATCTAGCACCCAGTCAAACTCATCTCGCCAATTTCCTAAACACAAACTCACTGCAAACACTTCTCCCCTTCCTAAACCTCGTAACGCCTCCAGTCCTGCTTTCCTCCGACGCTCCTTCGCTGACGTAACCTCAGCGTGTCCTCCATCCAAAATATAAAACCAGCCTCAATCCTCTCCCAATGCTGATCAATTCTCTCCCTCTACACTTCTACAGGATCCGCAACTACAGCAGCTTTTTGTGACTTCCTCTCTGCCTTCCAGGACCCAACCCCTGGACGTTCATAAAGACAAACTTAATATTTTTACCTGAAATGCTAACAGCATCTCTGCTCCCAAGAGACTAGAGCTTACTCTATTCCATAACGATGAGTCCATTGACGTCGCCTGCATCACCAAAGCTCATCTTAATTCTACAAAGAAACTCTATATTCTAAATTTTTCCGTCTACAGGAGCTGGAGTTTTAGTAATTCACCTCGTCTCAGGCCCTCTTCCAATTCTTTCAATTTACTCCCCTCCACATATCAACAACATCTTAACGCTAAACATAGGCCCTGGGGTTGTATTGAAAATAACACCAAGGGTAATGCTCTCCTCAAAAACTTGACTCGCTATAACCTAACTATTGAGGCTCCCTCAGAACCTACCCACTTTTCTTACTCTCTCAAACAGCAACCCGATATCCTCGACATTTCCTTAATAAAGAATATCGTCATTGATAGAGATCCCCGGTCTCTTTCTGAATTTAGTTCTGATCACAACCCAGTACTACTAGAGATGTTGGGTTCCTCTGATCTCACACCCCCTGCAGAGTCAAAAAACGATTACCTTCATCTCAAATATATTCTGAAAAATTCCACTCTCAAATGATACCAAATCCAATCTTCTTTTGACATGGATAGAGCTGCTGAACCCCTGACAAAAGACATCCAAAGCTCTGTCCAACTCGGTACCTCAACCAACAACAATTCTGCCCGCAAATTCGAACTTTAACCCGCCACCCGCGTTTTTACCCACAAGATTAACCATGCCCGCAAATATTCGCAGTCCTACCGTAATCCTAAACAGCGTCTGAACTCCGTTCAAAGAAAACTGAAGAATACTCTTCATACTGTTGATACTTCTTCCTTCGATTCTTACATAGCCGAAGCTGAATTGTATCCCAAAAGATGCTGGGAAGTCACTCAATCCCTCCTTAATAGGAAATCTTACCCCTCCTCATCTCGACAAAGACGCTCCTTCTTAGCTAGCTTCGACAAATTTGCTAGCTTTTACGTCCATGTCTTCAGAACTGCTCAAATTTCACAGTCACTGGTACAGACTTTATTTCCACCTCTCCTGAAGAAATCTCTGACTCAATCCGCTCGTTGAGGATTCGTAAAACTCCCGGCAAAAACTTCATCAGCAATAATGTACTGAAAACACTTCCCTGCAAACATGTTGCGGCTATCTGCAACATTGTTAACGCAGTGCCTGGAAAGAAGCTAGTGTGATTTTTCTTCACGAGCCAGATGAACCTCTCAGCCCAGCATCCAGCTTTCAACCTATCAGTTGGAAAAAAATCACTCTGCTTTGTACTACCAGCAAACTAGCCGGAAATATCATCCTTAATCGTTTTGATGACTTTGTTTCGCAAAAAAACTTACTTCCAAATGTCATGGGAGAGCTCGTTAACTTCTTCGTGTCTCTGAGCACATTGCCGAAAACCTTACCAAGGGCAAGCCCACATCCATGCTTCTTCTGCATTGTAATCAAGCTTTTGATAGAGGCTGGCATGGCCGTCTTATTTATGAACTGATCAAATGAAACTTTCCTCACTATCTCACGGCTTCAATCAAATCCTTCCTATCGAACAGGAGTTTCAGAACTGTCGTTGGAAAATCCTTATCGGACCTCCAACTTATAACCTCCGTTGTCCTCCAGGGCTCCAAACTCTCTCCTTCTCTCTTCAACGTGTTCGTCCACGACATTCCTGTTGATGAGAAAATTCTCACGACTCAATACGCTGAATATGATTATGTCGCTGATTGATACGTCCAAGATCATCAGTCACTGTTCTTTCATCTAAACAGATTTATTTCGATCGTCTGGAATAGTACTGCAGATGGAGAATTGGAATAAATAAATATCTGAAGCTGTCTTTTCTTCACGTCACCAGCGTAATCTCCTTTAACTCTCTGTTAACTCTTTTCCCATTAAACATAGTTTCTCCGGAAAATAACTCGGGGTCATTTCTGCCAAACGACTCACTTGGTCTAAACAAATCTAAGCCATCCGCAATAGGGCTAACAGGGACTTTACTTCACTTAAATCCTTATTTTTCAATAACCCTACAGTTTCTTGAGCCACCGAAATTCGTGCCTTCAACGCCATAATTAGGAGCATCTGCACCCACACGATTCCTGTCGGGGGCTCTGCTACCCCAAATCGTCTCTACAAACTTGAAGGTACCTATATGCGCCTTTTTCGTTCTGCTTTGAACAGTCCTTGGTTCAGCCGTAATAAACAAATTCTTGTGGAATCCAACCTTCCATCCATCACCAATGCCGCTCACACATACGCTGAGAAACTTTTTCTTTCAGTGGCTAATCACCCAAATCCCTGCATCAACTCACTTGCAGATTAGGCAAGTAAAACTACCGACCGCTTTAGAAGGCTTTGCCTTCTCGTCTCGCCTCGCTAATTAAGTCAACCGTCTCTCTTATTTTTCCATGTTTCGATTTATGCGCGAGTGTCCTTGCAGTATAACTGTCTCTGACAACCAACTCCGATATGTCCTTATCTTCTGAAAGAAATATAGATAGATAGAGGGAAGCCTTACCCCAAGCCGATTGGGTGAGAGGGAGAGAAATGGAAGGAGCGAAGGAGTGATAGAGCGGGGGAAGCCTTACCCTGCCTTGCCGCCTTACCACCTCGCCCTGTTATGTGAGTTAACACCGTGCTATAAGAAGTTACAACTTCAAGAAGCCAATTTATTTTAATGTATAAAATTCTCAAATGCTCTACTTTCTCTCACCCAACCAAACCGTCATTTAACCCCCTCAATCTTCGCTTCCTCTCACCAAGTCATCATACTTATCCCTTACATCATTTTCCCTTGTCACCCTTTCCAGGTTTCCCAGTTCAACTTTGAAAAATTTCCAGAAGAGTTTTCCTGAAAATTATGATTCGACATTCAAACTGAAATTTTTTTTATGAAAGTTTTTTTCCTTACTCAATTCACTTGTCCATACCGCTCTCTTTAATACGCGTTTTTTTTCAATATTCTATGAAATGTGTTTGTCTAATACTTTTTGTGTAAAAGTTACAATTTTCAATGAAGAAGAATCTCTAGTATTCAAGCCCTAATGATTATACGAAGATGAGTACCTTCGAATAATCATTTTTTTTATCATTTTGTGCATAACTCGACTTGATCTTATTTGGTCACTTAGGTAGAAATTTCGAACAGATTATGCAACTTAACCAATAATAATTCGTTTACAATATTAAAGTGTAAACGAGTTACGCTTATCCCGAAAGGGATTTGGCCTAATGGTATAATAATATATCTTGAAACGAATAAGATTGAAAATCAGCAAGAAACAGTAACGTCATCAACAAAATAGTTCATTTGGAAACAAGAACAGGTAATTCTCTCATTTCAAAAGATAACCTTCCAATCCAAAAAGACCAATTTCCATAAGAAAATATAATTTTCTCTAGTTTGAATGTGAAAAGACAAATTTGTTACAAAATAATTTAAATATCAACAAAATATAAGCTTTCAACAAAATAGTTGAATTTCCAACGAAAAAAGTTCATTGTCAGCTGGAAACATAAGTTTTACCAAAAAAATGGATAATTCGGCAGCATAATTTTTGGATAAAAAAATTATTTTTCAACAAACAGAACAAATCTTGATGTGGTTGAGTTCAACGAGAAGAAACAAATTTGGAATAAAATTATAAGGAAACAATTTTGTGGTCAAGAGAACCGTTGACTTCCAAACTAAAATAGACAAATGTTCAACAATAGAGGTAATTATTAATCGAGGAAAATGAGTTTTCAACAAATATTCAACCAAAAAATGCACTTTTTGCAAAGTAGTTCAACTGTAACCCAAAGCGTTGATTTTGTAAGAAAAAAAACATTAATTTTTACTAAATATACATCCGACCCTCACATTACTTATAATAGTTTAGAGGAACTACTAAAAACGATTATAATTAGAAATCAAGCACAGTTGAATAGAACCAGAAAAAAACCTAATTTCCACCGAAAAAGTTCATTTTCATTTTTCAATTAAGAAAGATGACCTTACACGAAAAAAAAATGAATTCTCGAACAAACAATTGACTATGCAAGAAATTGTTCAATTTTCCACTAAAATGGACCAAAAATCTACAAACGTTAAATTGCAACCTGGAAATAATATTTTTCACCAGAAAAGGTAATTTCCTTCCGAATACTTAAATATTCGGATAAGCATTTTGATATTTTACCATATAGATAAATTTGGAAACAAAAATGTGAACTTTCATCAGGATAAATCGATCTAAATATTTCAATTTTCTACCATAAAAAGAAATGATTTTTTTGGCAAGGTATTTATGTTCTACCAAATAATACGAACTTTAACAAAGTATATGATTTTTCTCTTCGGAAATTGAACCTTGAATCAAAAAATACGTACTGCCTACGCCACATCTATAAAACAGTTGGGTTTCCAAGCAGAAATTATCATTTCCCAACATAAAATTTGTTTTTTTTACCATAATATTAAAATTAATGATGAAATTTATAATTCAAGCGATAGGTGAATTTCAAGCTCTTTTATGGTGAGAATAACCGTGAGAAGAACTTCATTTCAGAATGTTGTGTCCGTAAGATAGAGTAAAAAAAAGAACTGAATAAAATGTAGAAAGAACAAGGTTTTATTTGTAATATTTTCAAACAATTTTCGACTTCCCGTTACTGCCCTATCAATTAGAAAAAAACACACAAAAAGGTTTTTTCTCTACATTTCACCCCGTTTCCGTTTTCACCATGCCTCAAGAACGTTCTCTTCAACATTAAACAAGGATGGAACTCACCAAGCTCTTGTTTAAAAATGTTGCTTGTTATTCATCCAAAAATCGCGGTTTACGTGGAAACCGATATAAACCCCCAAATACTTCGTTTTTCTCCTAAGAATTTTTTTTAATTTTCTCAAGAACTATTAGGACTGCTGGAATATTTGGATGATACTTTTATTCCGCGTTGAAAACCACATCAAAATCATGTCTCACATGTAAAAAAAATGGACGGCATTATTTTGGAATATCATTGAAAAATTTCGATGAAAAATTGAGTTGCAAATAATCCTTTCAATCTCAAACAATTAGCTAAATATAAAAAAACCTAAAATGATTATAAAATACCAAAAAGTGATATCAGACAAATTTTCTAGGTTTTATTCAATTCCACGACTATCCTAGGTTTTCCCGGTTGTTTCTGAAAATTCCAGAACTTTTCTATGTTTTCCAAACTATTAAGTTAAAAAGGCAGTAAAAACTTATTATATCTCTATTTTACATGTAACTACCTGAGCCACGTTGCCTCCGTAAGATATAAAACGAGCCTATATGTATACTCATTTCTTACCCTCTACTATTACAAATTTTTGGAATTTCACAACATTCTACTATACAAAATATAATTTTAAAAAGCGATCAAAGTGTTGTAAATAGTCAATATAACATTTTAATGCAAGCCTTTGAAATTATACTGGAGTATTGTAAAGGTAAACTTGATAACTTGCGTCACTTTGAAGCGGTGCCACCGTCAATAACAAAATTATAATACATCGCGAATTGTTAAATAACATTCCGTTTTGGTAATAGACGATTTCCATTTCATCGTAGTTTACATGTTTGCATTACTCCCACTATCTAACTTTCCCTCATGCAGGTTGGGATCCACCGAACAGCTCGTTCGCTCAAAGTCGAACGTTCCGCCAAACACTTGTTACGCAGCTGAAAAGTCCCGCGCGTCCAAGTGAAATGTAAGTGTCGAAAAAAGGCAGTTTTAAGTTGATCAGTATTTCCTGCCTCATGGATTTTATTCGTTAAGGTATGTAGAATATTTCTGTACTAGCTTCAAGTCAAAATAATAATGCATGCGTCTGTAAGAGATGTCGGAATGCTCGCGCTCCTTCTTCTATTTCGCGCAGTAAAAATTCCGATATTCGATAAAGGATTAGTTATCGAGGCCTCATCAGGCCGCTTCGATTCTTACTGAGTTGTACACGTAAAGGTGTCCCCAATAAAGTGGCAATGGAATTTTTTGCCCTAGTTTGCCCGTCTTCTTTCAGTAACGATTTCTTTGAGGCGTGCGGCGCACCGTTTCACGTGCCTGGCGCGGCGCATAGCAAGGGGCTTGTCGCATGGGCCGTACGGAGAATCAGGAGGGAGCTTGCAAGCTTATTTGCATGAAGAAATTTCTGAGAATACTAATCCCTGTCATCCAATGTTTTGACCAAATCGTTTCTCATTTGTACATAGTGATCACTTGGACTTCCTTAAAATATGTAGAGCAAAGAAACTTATTCTTCTCACAATACTTTGATCGATTTATCAATGTAATTGTTAATCAACTTATAATCATTAACGGAAATTATTATAAAATTATTTATTTACTTGTAATTGACATAGAAATTTTTTGTAAAGGGATATTTTTATTTGATTTTAGGTAATTCATCTCAAGTTATCATAAATTACCTGGTAATTTATGGTAATTTACCATAAATTACCTGTAGATTCAGTAAAAATTACAAAAATTTTTTTTTAAATTTCCGCAAATTTATGGACATGTTTTGAATACAATTTGAGGAAATTTATGGTAATTTGCGATAAATTACCTATGAAATCAGCGAAAATTTCCAATTTTTTTATAAATTTCCGTTAATTTATGGACATTTTTCGAATATATTCGGAGGTAATTAATAGTGATTTTCTCGTGCAATTTGTATAAATTACCCAAAATTTCCATAAATTTCCAGAAATTTATGGACATTTTTTGAATATAATTTGAAGTAATTTATGGTAAGTTACCATATTTTCTTGTGAAATTAACATAAATTTCCGGAAATGCATAGAAATTTTCAAATCGAATTTTCAACATCTGAACTCCTCTGCGATCATGCTTCCTTTTTTCGAAATCAATGAAAGTTGATTTCCATTCCATACTCTATTTTTTCATGCAAATCGGCCGCAATTTTGTGTCCGCCATTTTGAATATTGAAAAACAGATATAATTTTCGAATTCAGCGACCCTGAAAACGTAAATATTAGTTGATTTTCATTCCATACTCTATTTTTTCATGCAAGTCAGCCACCATTTTATGTCCGCCATTTTGAGTTTTGGAAAACAAATATCATTTTCGGATTCAGTGACCCCGCAAATGTGAATAAAAGTTGATTTCGATTCTATACTCAATTTTTTTATGCAAATCAGCCGCCATTTCGTGACCGCCATTTTGGATATTGAAAAACAGATATAATTTTCGAATTCAGCGACCCCGAAAACGTAAATATTAGTTGATTTTCATCCCATACTCTATTTTTTCATGCAAGTCAGCCACGATTTTATGTCCGCCATTTTGCATTTTTGAAAACAAATATCATTTTCGATTTCAGTGACCCCGCAAACGTGAATAAAAGTCGATTTTCATACCATACTCTATTTTTATGCAATTTGGCCGCCATTTTAAATTTTGAAAAACAAATATCATTTCCGAATTCAGCGACTTCGAAAACGTAAATATAAGTTGATTTTCCTTCCATACTCTATTTTTTTATGCAAGTCGGCCGCCATTTTGTGTACGCCATTCTGAATTTTGAAAAACAAATATCATTTTCGAATTCAGCGACACTAAAAACTTACGGGCATGTACCTTTTGATACGATTATTACATGTCTAGGGGTTTTGACCGGAAATTTTGGATTTTGAACCACTGTGGAGCGTTAGCCAAACATTTCCAAGAATTGGAACGTTTTGAACAATTGTAGTTGAACTTCGGTGAACCTTCTGAAAAAAAAATTCATTTTCAACTTACTCAGTCGAGTAAAATGTGATCGAAATCGTTGAAAACTGTAGATTCCGTCAATGATATTTCTGAATTACTAATTTAATCATTTCAAAAATGTATTTTTTGTAACTTATTCCTCATAAGTACAAAGGACACTCCTGTGAGTAAAGGTTTGAAGTGTAGAAATTGAAGTTCATAAACATTGTCTGTGAATAATAATTTTTGAAATTGGACGCTGATTACTTCCTAATGTAACTAGGATAAGATGAATAATTATTATTTCCCAGAAGCCCTTCTCAATCTCCCCATCAATTATTCCATGTAAAAGTAATAACTCACACGACTAATGAAGCAAAATTCATGTGATTCAGGATAATTGTGTTTCCGTGCAAATTTTCCTGGTCTCATACATCAGACTTTTCCAGGACAGTCGTATCCGGCAAAGTTTAAGATTTGCTGCAATCGTGCAGTACTGTGACCGTGAGGTCCGGCAAGGCTCGTGCGAAGGCGCCAGATACAATGATAGCAAGACGTGCATAGCAGCTGTTGCTCGCGATAGCGCCAAGGGAGAGTTTAATGTACAACGAAGCCCGAGATGCGCGCATAATCTCCTATATGCGCGCGAGGAATATGCTTTCTACGCGAGTGCATGCATATTCCTTAACGCGCAGCATATGGCGCTCAATGATTTTTCTCGAGAGTTAATTATTCGAGGCATCCATCCCGCCAAAAGGACACCGCCGTTTACAGTGTTTCACTGAAGTCGCTCGCTCGCTCGCGGATCTTATTTCACTTGAGTCGAGCACAGAAATTACATTTGCGCACCTTATCGCCTTCACATTTTTCACGTGGAGAAAGGATAATGTTTTAAAGAAGATGATTGATATGGAATTCATGCAGTGCGTTCTGAGAAATGCTCAATTAATTCATGATAATTAAATTTAATCTTAGTGAGGGATGGACATGGGAGTGAAATTGAAAATGGTATGTCGCACTGTCACATCCTGGAGAACAAGATGTTTCCGGACTATTCCTTATAGATTTCGATGTCTTTTTTCAAGTATAAACTTTTTACATTCTCATCATTTATGATTGAGAAAGTATTAGAATCGTCTGAAATTTCACATCTTGAATTTTCAAC
>WSXT02219040.1:0-17082 GCA_011762715.2 Neuroterus valhalla | reverse complement strand
TTTTCGACCATCAACCCTTTGCAGGTTGTCCGCCATCTTGAATTAAGGGGTGATTTCTTGTATCGCCTATAACAGTCATATTTTAAATTTAATCAAGAAAATAGAAGATACCATTTTTAATGAAAACAATCAGATCTACAAATTAGTATACTTTATATTTTCTCGTATTTTGCTTATTTGCTGCTTAAAAATCGATTATGCAAATAAAAAGAGGGTCGAAATTTTTTAGAGCAAATATCTTTTTGTTTTTGGTGCTATCGCAAAACTTTTGAAACAAAAGTTGCAACTCACACGATTTCCTACAATTTTTATTGGGAACTTTTTCTTTGTAAAAGCAATTGTTTACTTACCGTAGCGCCTGGAAGTTGCGCGGTAGTAATAAAAAAAACTGGAACTGATCAAGAACCTTAAAATTTCATTACAGATTGCATATTCATAAATTAAAGATAAGGAGGTTCGTAACATGAATCTCACAATTTTCGTAAATAAGTTTTATTATCGAATTGCTGTACAAATTTTCTCATTCTTCCTTTTTGACAATTTTTCATATATTCTCCCAAAAAAAAGAGAAATCATATGGATCATCATTTAAAATTATATTTAAACATAGTAAATAATTGAAATGCCAATAAAAAATATTCAAAGTTAAGTTTAAATAATATTAGTATGTTGATGGTAAAATTGGCTTTCGGGTCATAAAAGAATTGAAATCAATTTATCATTGAATCAGACGTTTTGGCCTCTGTTATGGGCCCTCATCGGTGATTTATTTCTGAAATTTAGGTACAAACAAATATTGGTTCGTGAGAATATATAAGTTTCGAGTGAAAATAGTTTTTTGTATGTATAAATTAGGACAAAAAATGTAATACTCTTTAGTGATAAAAAATAAATAAATAACAAATTTTTTGATAGCATTCATAATTTTCTTAATATTATCAAATAATTTTTATTTATTTATTTTTGATCACTTAAGAGTTTTAACATTTTTGGCCTAATTTATACCTATAAAAAAACTTTTTTCACTATAAAAACGTCTGATTCAATGACAAATTGATTTCAATTCTTTTGTGACTTTAAAGCCAATTTTACTATCAACATACAAATATTATTTCAACTGAGGGTCGATAGAACTCCATTTTTCAGCGTTAAGTAATAAGTTTAAAAACAAGAAAAATGCAAAATAACAAATAACTTTCGTAGAAAATGTTGATGTATGTAGTTGGCTTTAGGGTCAGGTGAATTGAAACCAATTAAACTGCTTCAAACGTTTCGGCACACGATGGTGGCCCCCACCGATTATTACAAATAACAAATAAGAGATAATTCGCATATAAATCATGCACAAAAAAATAGTCAAAATTATATATAATTGGAAAAAATAAAAAAGGAAGAGAAAAAATATTGAGCTCCATTCCATCAACGGAACTTGGAATAATTTAGCACGGCACAGCGCTCGCAATCCAGCACTACCAACTACTGCGCAACTTCCAGGCGCCACGGTGAGTAAAAAATTGCTTGTAAAAAAAAAAGTTCCAACAAAAATTGTAGAGAATTATGTGAGTTACAACTTTTGCTTCAAAAGTTTTGCAATAGCACCGAAAACAAGAAAGATATTCGATATAAACAAATTTTCAATCCTTTTTTTATTTGTATAATCGATTTTTAAGCAACAAATAAGCAAAAGACGAAAAAATATCATATATTCTGATTTGTAGATCTTACTTTTTTCATGAAAAATGGTATCTTCTATTTTCTTGATTTAATCAAAAATACGACTGGTATATGCGATACAAGAAATCACCCCTTAGTTCAAGATGGTGGACAACCTGCAAAGGGTTGATGGTCGATAACTCGGATTTAGGCTTCCTATATGGCACCCTAAAGATGCCAAAAAAAGATTTTCTTACCCAATGAATTGCAATAATTTGAAAAGCGAATCTGCAGACGTTGCGGCTTGTTTATAATTTATCTGCTACTACCGGCTCCCATCGGAGTCGAGTTTGGATTCGACTTGCGGCTGCGGTTTCGCGATGTTTTGTGTCCTTCACAGGTTCCCTCAAGTTATATATTTTTTCACCTATTTTCTACTTTTTCCAACAGGCGTTACGTTACGTTACAGACAGGAAAGAGTGGAATTGTTACGGTAGCGTCATGAAAAGACAGACAAGTCGCTAAATTTTGAGATTTCAGCGTTACGTAATTTATGGACATTCCCTAAAGAGTAATCAAGAGTGATGATACAAAATAGTAAGGATGAATACATCAATTTGAATGAAATGTCTGTCTAACCGTAAATGTTAAGACCTACCCTCTAATAAAGTAGACTTCAACGAGGTATGAGTTGCGTTTTTCAAGATTATTGTTTTTTGATCGATTTTCAAAAAAGTCGTTTTTATTTTGCAGGAGTCTTCGTAAAGTGAAGGGATAATAGTTTGATAGCATATTTGCCTTAAATAACAATTTACCTACGACTTCTCCCTTCCTTTTTGCATATTTGAACAGTACAGCCTCTCAATAGGACGCCTCTCAAGACAGTAGGGGAAGCTCAAACTTTCAACAGCAAAAAATAATTTTTTTACATAAATTGGAAGAGTCAAACTTTCAATAAAAAAAATCAATTTAAGATAACAAAAAACGGATTTCCAACCAAACAGTTCATTTTTTAATGAAGAAGATGAATTTTCATATAAAAAGATAGATTTTTAACTGTAGCACTTCAATTTTCAACCATGAAGGTGAATATTCAATCGAGAAGATTAATTTTCAAATAGAAAGATTACTTTTTTAAGACAAAATACAATGTCTCAACAACATAGTCGAATTTCGAACCCAAAACATCATTATTTTACACCAAAAATAAAACAGTAATATTTTTAGTTTAGAAAACCAAGCATGAGTATTTTATACTAAAAAGAAGAATCTTTGACTGAAAGAAATGAGTTTTCAAACAGATAAATTAACTTCTACTGGAAAAGATAATTGAACGAAAATTTTAAATTGAAAAAAGGGATGTTGAACTAAACAAATGAATTTGTAACCTAAACTATGCAAATTTTTATTGAAATAAGTTATATTTTCAATAAAAAAAATTACTTATAAGAAAAACTAACTTTCAAAAAACGAAAAAACTAACTTTCAAACAAATTATTTCACTTTTATACAAAATGATGGAGAATCAAATGAAATTGTAGATGCTACACTGAAGTAGTTGAATTTTAAACCATAATAACGAATTTTCACCTGAAATGATGAGCATTTAACTAGAATAGTTCGATTCTTGACAAAAAATTAATTTGCATGCAAAAAAAAATCAATAAAATGGTTGCGATTTGAACTATAAAAATGAAAATTTTCAAACAAAAAAGGAAAAGTGACATTTCCGTCGAATAAATTGAAAAAATTTCAACGAAATAATTTAATTTTCAATTCAAACAGACAAATTTTCACCTAATTTCAACAGGAATAGATGTATTTTAAGCAAAGAGATACATTTTTGACCATGAAGATTGATTTCTACAAAAAAGGCAAATTTTCCTCAAAGCACATAATTTCTCAAAGAAAAAGTTCAATTTTCGAATTCAAAAATCAATCTTTGATGAATCAATTTCTGGTTTTTAACAAACAAGTTTGAATTTAGAACAAGTAGTTGATTTTTTAACTAAAAAAGGCTGAATTCGCTATGTCAGTGTCAATTATCAAATTTGAGTCAGCTAAAAAAATTTCATGGAGCAACAAATCTGCAAAACGTTTTGCTTATAGTGGAAAAAAAACTTTTTCCTCTCAGGACGTAAAGATATATTTAAATATTTTGAGAATCAGGATAAAGAAACGTTACATTCTTCAAATCAAATGAAAAGATCTATTTTTGAATCAAAAAAAGAAAGCAGTCATTTCTCGTATGTTTTCGGTAGAATTTTTCATAGTCTAGGTTCAGTCAAGTAAATTTCCGGTTTTCAAATTAGGTTCTCGGTAATTTCTCGGTGTTTCCCGGTCAAGTCGTCACCCTGATTATTTTTAACAACCAATAAAAGTATTTTAACTATAAAAAGCGATGTGAAACCGATTGTTTATTCATATATGTCTTTTTTACTTGATTAAAGCCACTTTGAATGCCGTTTTTCATCAGGGAATCATTTTTAGGGAGAGCGCCTTATTGAGAGGAAATGATTTCATATTTCTTCACTGAACGTGAAGGCTAGAGAGAAAGGGTAGCGTTCGAGCGTGAATGAGGGGAATGCGCCTTATTGAGAGGCGCCCTATTGAGAGGCTGTACTGTATATTAATTTCAAATTCTTTGGATGACCGTATAGGACACCTGATTGGACTAGAACGTGTGATCAGTTTGAAAAAATTCAGGCCTCAGTATCATAAAAACTTAATTAAGGGGCTATATAAATATTTGAAAGCAATAAATATTAGAGTGCATAATATGCAAATAGTTTTTACGCATTTATGCATTTAAGTGCGACGTAATGCCCTGTATATATAATTAATCCCTAGAAAATATTGGTTGTCAATGTGTTCTGAAGAATTTATGTTATAGATCAACATAAAATTAGGTTATTAAGATTTTGTAAATTTTTTGCGAGTTATCAAAAAATATGGTTGATAAAAGTTACAAATTTAACAATATCGTAAAAAGTTGAATTCAATTATATGTTTGGAAATTCGCCAATATCATGGCAATGTTTTTTCTTTCTTAATTGACATTATGTTTGGTCTACTATTTTGTTAAGCATTAATCTTTTTTCGTTGAATTCAACAATTTTTGATCAAAAATAAAAATATTCTTCACTTAAAATATGGACTGTTACATTTTTCATTGAGAATGAATCTTTTTCGCTTTAAAACTTCATCATTTTACTGAATATTTACTGAAATTTATTTGAAATCGATTAAATAGAAAATTTTAGTCCCTTATTTTGTTAAAAATTCAATTCTTTTTTTCAGAAAATTTGAATTTAAGGTCAAAACTCCAACTGAGTGTTCGAAAGTTCAACTACTTTGTGCAAAATTAATTGTCCTAGTTGAAAATTTGAATATCCAAAATGTGGGTGAAAATTTGTTAAAAAAATGTATTTCGTGGATTCAAATATTTGGTTGGAATTGAAATTTGTTGTTCAAAACTCAAACTATTTATTCAAAAACTGAATTTCTGAATAGAAAATACAATTAAAAAAAATAAAAATAATTGGTTTGAAATTTCAATATTCCTGTACGAAATTCGTCTGGGTCTAAAATATCAACAATTCGGTAAGAAATTAAACTATCTGGTCAAAATTACTTTTTTGGTTGAAAAATTATATTTTTGGTTGACAATTCAGCTGTCTTGTTGGGGAATTCAACCAGTTGAGTTTTTTGAAATATTGAAATATCTGGTAGAAAAAAAACATTTTTGTTATAGATAATTTTTTAGTGTTGAAAATTTGATGAAATTCCGAAGAATTTTCAATTATTGATTCCAATACTTTATAGGTACCTTAGAGAATTTCAAATTTTTTTTTGCGTTTTTAAAAGACTTCGAGACATTCATAAGATACACAACAATTTTTTAGGACATGTAAGGGATTGTAAGGTATTTTCCGTATTGAAGGAGAATATATCATAACCTTTTGCGGAATTTCGAGAAATTTCATGATATTTTGAAGAATTTCGGAGACGTTATTCACAAGAATGCAGGGATTTTCCAGGGTTCCGAAGATTCGAAAAGATTGTTGGAAATTGTTTGCCATTGTTCGCGTCAGTTATTCGCCTGTATTCGGCCCTGACTGTTTACGTTTCAGCTCACTCGATCTCGTTCCAAGGCCATCGATACCCAAGCCCGAAACCGGAATGAGATTGAGGTTGCAGTGTACAATTCAATCACGAAATTCCTAGAAATAAAAAAAAGTCGGATTCAAAGATAAAATTTGGACAAAACACTCAAATGCATCCACTAAAATCCAAAATATTTCACTTTATACCCTTCTTATTTATTGCTTCATGACAAAGATAGTTCTAACAATTTTCCATCGCTTGGCGCTTCAACAAAGAAAAACCATTTTGCAGGCATTGTCTTCCGTGCGATTGTTGGGATAGGCAGATTTGCAGCTCAATTATATGCATTTTTTCGATACTGACACTAATATTTAGGAATCCCAAGAACATAAGTTTCATTAATTTTATTTAAAAAACCGCAAAATAATCATTCAATACTGTTTATTCAATCAAAATTCAGCATGAACATGAGTGGCGCCGTCACACGGCCTTCACTCCAAATTTTAATCAGTCAAAAATTGACTAACTGAATCAATCAAGCATACTTTGACTAATAAATCATTCACTTCGATTGACAAATTAGTCGTTTCGACTGATAAATCAGTCATTTTGAGTGATTGAGTCAAATAGTCACTTAGAGTGACTGATTCTCAGTCAAAATAAGTGACTGATTTATCAGTCATTTTCTAAACTTCAGATAAATCAGTAATTTTATCTGAGATGGAGGAAAAGATAATTAATGTTGTTCACTATATTATGAAAATATTACACTATATTATGAGAATTAATATTAACATGAGAATTATTTAGTTTAATTGAACATTCTAATAAACAACATCGAATAAGTCGAGCATATTTTGAGGAATTTCATCAAAATTTTTGTAAAACAATTTCTTAGTTTTGAAGGTGATAATGTATAGGAGTGAAAAAATGAGTTATGTAGAATCGGAAGATAATTTGAAATAATATAATAAATACCATCTTTATCAACAATTGGATTCTCTTCATAAAATCATAACATTTCATCAAATTATTCAAACACAAATGAATGATTGACTGGATCACTCGAAATTACCTATTGAATTGTTCAAAATGACTGTACTTCTGAGTAAAAATGACTGTTTGAATCATTCGGGATGACTGGTTGAATCAGTCAAAATGACTGATTGAATCAGTGAGCCAAAATGACTGACGCAAAAAGTCGCACTCTAAATTTGAATCATTCGAAAATTGACTGATTGAATTATTCAAGCATACTTTGACTGGCGAATCAGTCATTTCGACTGACAAATTAGTCGTTTCGACTGACAAATCAGTCGTTTTGACTGATGAATCCGTTACTTAGAGTTAGAATGACTGATTCTCAGTCAAAATATGTTACTGATTTATTAGTCATGTTCTAAACTACAGATGAATCAGTAATTTTATCTGAGAACAAGGAAAAGACATATAGCGTTGTTCACTATATTATGAAAATTATTGTTGAAAATTTCTTAAGGTCTCACCTGAATAATTCTTTTACAAATGATACCAATTAATGAATATTAGTCTTCCATTTTATAGATAATTATTTGTATTATCTTTCCCATGAAAAATACCATTATATGACGTTAATAATTATAATTATAATATTATTAATAATGTTAATGATGATGATAATAATAATAATAATAATAATAATAATATATAACAGGACTTTCATTTAGTTTTATTGTTAATATTTTATGTTTGTTGTAAATGTTGTGCATAATTGTAATATTACACAATTAAAATTTTTCCCAATAATAATAGGTATGTATAAGATTATATCGATTGATATGTTCAAAATGACTGACTTTTTTAGTAGAATGACTTTTTGAATCATTCGGGATGACTGGTTAAATCAGTCAAAATGACTGATTGAATTAGTGAGACAAAATGTCTGATTCGAAAAGACACTTTTGACTGATTTGTCAGTCGTCGAATCCGCACTGTTTGAATCAGTGAAAAATGACTGCGAATCAGTTACTTTTGTCTGATTAGAATTCAGAGTGTAGCCCTTTTAGATAGGCCTAAAAGGATTTAACTTGAAAAATTGCTTCGAAATATAGTAAATATCGCTTCAATTTTTTTGGATTGTTTCTAATTATGGTTATCCGTTATTATTGAAAAAAACTTGAGATTATATTGAAAATAATTCATCGAGTCCTTACGGGAAAAATGACAAATTATGTAGTTTATATAGAAAGAATAAGGAAATTCGCTCATAGCAGGACATGGTGAATGTTGCTCAACATGTTATTTTCACGTGAATCTTTCAGTGATTATATGGTTTTCCGGCATCCCACAAATATGTTGAGTTGAAAATTGAAACAATCCATCATACTTTTTTGGAAAATGCAATTTTTTAGTTCAATCCAGGTATTTTTCAGAAGAAGGTGGTAAATCTGTTTCAATTGAGGGTTCTACTGTTTTTTGTTATTAATTGTTGTTAGCTGACAACCAAGGAATACTTTTGTGTGAAAATTAGCACGATTCTTGTAGCACTTTTTAAAAATGTCGATTCAAAGAACACGGTGAATGAAATCAAATTTTCTCTAAATCAATTACAGTTTAGTATATTTTAAAATTCCATTGAAGGAGATAAATCTCAACAAATCATTTGTAATAATTTTTCCATTCAGTTAAAATACCCTTTATTTTTGCTCCACTATTTCCCTCTCTTATTGTATTTCCCATTGATCTATCTCCATATTTAATTCTTTATTCCACACTAGCCCCACAATTAACTATTCCACTTCATCTTTTCCCTCATTTCAAAATGCCGAAAAATTCCTTCGAATTCCCAATTCCACAAAAATCCTCAAAGGCACCTCTGACCACCAACTTAACTAATGAAATGAGCAGAAGGAGATGACTTCTGCAAATCAAGTTTTAAGGACACGAAACAGACAATTCGGAGATTCGCTTTCGCCTGTCGGTCGAACGAAAAGGCGTCCCGCAATATTACGCGATGGGAAAGGGAAGGAATAAAAAATTAGAAGAAAAAGGAAAAAAAAAAAAAAAAATTGGTCGGTGAATCCGACGTTTGAGGGCATCAAGAGCTTTTAACCTCCGGGTTCCTACCGACGGAGTTTGACGTGCGTTCACTCACTCACTCACACCTGAGCTAGTCTCACAAGTGAACGAACAAATGCCTTTGCTCGAGATTCGAGATTTTGGTTTGGTCGTTTTCAGTTAGTATATTTATCTGAGTGAACCAGCCAAAGAACCGGCAAAGAACGACTGCGGGATTTTAATCTCCGGTGGGCGTTAGCTGGAGGATTAGCCTGAGTTGCCCACACGTCCGACAAACGGATTACAGGAGTGTCAATATCTTAAGGTGCAACCATTATCCTTGCTATCCCTTATTTTCTCTGACTTTCTCAGCTCTGACGCAACAAATGAGGCCCATCAACTTTTTTCACTCAGATCTTTCACATAGCCATCTCACTATTCATAAATGAGGAATCAAAATTCCTAATGACACTATCAGATCTCGAAATACAACGAACGATTCAGCTTCGTTTTAAAGTACTTTTGGTATTTTAAACCTTATTTTCTGTTGAGAAAGTAATTTTTTTTTAAAAGAGTGAAATACAGTACATTATGTAATAAAAATATTTAAGTTAGGAATCATTGTTATAATGACGCAATCACTTCTTGAAATAAAACAAACGATTCAGCTTCAATTCTTGGTACCTATGGCGTTTGAACCTCAACTTTTTCGTTAAAAATTAATTGATTAATGAATGAATAAATGAATGAATTATTAATTATTCAATTTATATTCTGAAGAGTACGAGGTAGAGTATATTATATGTTTGAGGACGTTATTCATAAATCGGGAATCAACATTCCTAATGACGCTATCAGATCTCGAAATAGAACGAACGATTCAGCTTCGTTTCAAAGTACCTTTGGTATTTTAAACATTATTTTCTGTTGAGAAACTAATTTTTTTGAAAAGAGTGAAATACAGTACATTATGTAATAAAAATATTTAAGTTAGGAATCATTATTATTAATGACGCAATCACTTCTTGAAATAAAACAAACGATTCAGCTTCAATTCATTGTACCTATGGTGTTTGAACCTCAACTTTTTTGTTGAAGATTAATTGATTGATTAATTTATTAAATAATTTCCATTCTAAAGAGTACGAGATGGATTATATTACATATTTGAGGACGTTATTTGAAAATGAGATTTCATTCCTCATTCCTTCTTACTTTCTGGGATCAGATGCAAAAAATTGTAACTAAAACAAGATTTTCAAGTTATGGTTCTTAGTATCTTTTTCTGAAAGCATCCAAAGTTAAAAATGACAGAAAAATTTTACCATTAGAACCTAAATAGCTTTTAATTCAAACTATAGGTCAAATGAGCATGATTTGACATTGAGATATGCCTATACAGTTTTGAGTATTTAAAAATGAATAATTTTCAATTGATTCCAGCATCAAAAAATGTATGGGCTTCAAGGAATTACTTTAGAATCAAGCATTGATAACTACAATTTAAAATTATGAGCATTATATTTGGTTATGGTTTGTTTCGTGACATGGAGTTTACAAACAAATTTCAGTTTAGGCCTTCAAAGTTCCAATTACAGCAATTTTGAATTCGAAGTAGGTAACAAATTTAAAACTGTGCAATTTCAAATTACGAATTCTAAAATGAGAAGTAGTAAAAGAGTTTTCAAATTACCATTTTAACAGTAAACCATTCAAAATTGTTCAGTTTCGGAGTTTAATGTTCTAGAATTACAAATTGGGGGACCTTGAAATTGGGACAATTTCCAAAGAAATAATTTTTGATTTAACATTTCAAAATTAGTGATTTCTGAATTCCTGATTTGAGTCGTTAAATCGAGGACAGAGCATTTTAGCTTTGGACTCTCAAACTATTTACATGTAAATAATCTAAAATATAAACTTCCATAATTGAAATTGATAAGAGTTTAAAATTTTGAAATGAAATCATACGGAAGTACAAAACCAATTATCTCAAACACGATTTACCACTTTGAGGTTATGTCACCTACATTATTTCCTATCCCAGTCACAAGAGTGCCTTTTAGGCCCCACGAGACTTGGGAAGAGAGGAAGGTATGTGACCTTATATATTTCTGAGACCCGATTTACCATTTTGAGGTTATATGACGTACATTATTCCCATGACCCGTCACAGGAGTGCCTTCCGACCCCCACGATACTTGTGAAAAGAGGAAGGTATGTGACCTACATTATTTCTATTACCTTATTTACCATTTCGAGGTTATGTGATCTACATTATTTCAATGACCAGCCTTTTGCCCATTTTCTTTGAAGGAAGACTGAATTTCCTGTAGAGGAGAGATGCCGCACTTTTACCACTTTCAAGGGTGAGAGATGCCACAGGTAGACAATACGGTTCGGAAGACTTGCCACGAAATTGCCAATCTTTGACTTCATTATTGAATTAAGCGGCTTGGAATCAATGATGATACAAAGATTCTTCATCATAATATCATAAACTCAAAAATAACTTTACTTCAGTTTATGTTAGAAACTTATTAGATAAGGTGCTATTCTGACCTCAAATTCGGATACAAAGCCTCATAATACATAGGAATACAATGGTCTCGAAAAAAGTTCTTGACCTTTCTATTTTGTGTGGCTGTATAATTCGAATCTTTTGCTCTAATTAAAATAGAAAATCGCCAAAAAACTAAAACTAAAAATTGCCAAAAAACTACGAACAAATTTATATTGCAAAAATATTCCAATAATAACAATATTAAAACAACCGTTCTTCCATAATGTTTTTTAAGATTTACATGGTTTTCAACTCTTCAAAGCAAAAAATACTATTTACTAAATGTTGAATATAGTCCTTCTGAAGTATTGTAGAGCAGTTTTGAGCTATACCTCGCCCTTTGAGTTCTTATTATATATCTTCCTGCTATGTAACCATGTAAATATGTTTCGGATACCAACTCAATCAAGATTTATTTTTATTATTATAATCATTGTTATTATTGCATAATTTCATTAGAAGCTTGAAGCGTAATAATATAATTCACAATAAAGTTTCTGATCATGAGTCACAGCAATTTCAAAATCGAAAACATACCTGACTATATTTCCTATAAGTATCTTCTCCAAGTCAAAGAAATACACTTTTATCTTATCAAGTAAACGAGATGCTTCGAAAGTGAGTAATTTAAATTGAAGGAAACGCTCTAGTTCTACACGCGATTAGGAGACCAGTGGTTAATAAAAGGATCATCAATAATTCTTGGGATACAGTGGCGAGATAAATTATTTGTCGAGTCGTCGATAGTGAGACGGCTACCCGTGTAAAGCGTCCGTTTCTATCTTGTAAACTGTCTCGTGGACACGAGAGAGGAATGTGTCGGCGTAGTATACAGGTTTGTCGTGCGGAATCCTAAAGGCGGTTCAGAAACGGATCCTATGCTGAGAGTCGCTCGATCGTGGACCGACGAGAATGTGAGGGAAGAGTCAAGAGAGCCATGAGAGTCGAGAGAGAGGGATACGGGGTCCATGGGGCCCATGGGGGCCCCGCGAGAGTCCCGCGGAGATCAAACGGACCGCCTGCCACACGTCCGCAGTGGTTCTCAATCAGCGATCCCCGTCTCTATGTAAACACTCCATGACTCCTCCTATTACCTTTCCTACAATAGATTCTCTAGTACCAAACATCTCCAAATGTATCTAAATATTTAGAAGATGGGGTGTTCTTTTGTGTTTTTTAGTTATCAACTATCAGCTATTGCTTTGCAATATTATTGGTATGAAGCTACAGAATCTTTCGTAATCCTTGTACCAGTTAAAAAAGATAGTACCATGTATTGCAGAAAGATTCCTATGCTACGTACAAGGTTTCATTTACTATCCTTTAAAACGATTGGTGTTCCTGTTGATCTTAGTATATATGTAGATAGGAAGAATCCTAAATATTTTTCTATTGGGAATTCATGCGCGAATGGTATTATGTATATACGATGGATTGCTAATGGTATTATCCTTGTACCATCAATTATCGGCACACATATCCAGGTGAACAATATACCTCGCTCTATATTGCTATCCTACAATAATTTCTTATTCTATTATATTAAAAAACATTTCTTTATCCTGAAGACAAAGTGATTATTTTTGTCAATTAGCCAGTAGTCCATTGTCAGGTACCACCTGATACTTATCAGTCGGTAACATGAGTAAAGACATACTCTTACCCTATGGTTAATTGATTGGAAGATTCAATGTCTTACCCTATGGTACCATACATTATTATCCTTTAACATCCTAGAACAGTTATAGACTCTGAATGTACTAAATGTACCAAATTCTAAAAATACTATCTAGAGGTTGCTCATATGATAAGATAAATCTTTACTATTTGCACCAGTCTATATGCCACATAGTATATGGTAAGCTATCTTCAACTGCTGTTCCATGGTACCAGCTACAGGAAGTGACATTCACAATCATCGATGACAACACAAGGTTGCTAAGATTATTATAATTACCATAAGTAAATCGCAGTAATGATACTAATCACGTTTTACTATATATCAATAGCATCCTTTACGATTCTTATAAGAATCAATATTTCTAAAGATAGGGATAATTTCATTTTCGATCATTTATTCTATAGTGATAACATTAGGACACCAATTCTGTTTTACTGACTGCAAATAACATTAATTCAGGAACATTATTAATTCATTCTTTACAGTAGCACATTGTAGCATCCATATGGATAGCATCCTTTAGCATCCTTGAGACCTAATTCTTCTATAGTATTGCAAACAGTATGATCTTGAAAAGATGAATTGCTACTGTTTCGTTACCATCCATTGAAGGTGTCATTTAGTACCCTTAATGAATTGCATATAACTGATATCCTGAAACTTCCATCTCATTTTGATACCATAAGAAGGAAATAATTCCTTACTATTTTCATCTATGATACAATGACCATTATTATATAAAAGCAGATTTTATTTTATGAAGGAAGTATATTTGACCGTATACTTTTACTACCTTACTAAGAAGATGATTCTTCAGATGCTATCCAACTATGGTTTTATTACCACAACCTTCCGATTATAGATACTATACTCAGGTTATAAACTTTACTGGCTCTAGGTTATTAAATACAGATTGCGAAATTATAACTCTTAAGGATGACGGTGGACTCTACTGTTCCTGTATGCGTACCATCTAAAGATTTTATTATCATCTCGATTATTCTCATGCATCAGCTTAATGCATGATATAACTTAAATAATGCAGAAATTACTTGTTGCCACCGCTTAATGCTGCATATGGTTAATTTACCTATAGCATGATATACCATTCAGAAATTGAGCCTCATGTCTTGATCTACCTCAACACCACCAACTTGCTTCAACTTGCTCACAAGTAGCAAAAGTTCTTGACACGAATCAACTGTGAAATTAAGATCCACATCACAAGCCAACTGACAAAGAGAGGAATAAATATGAGAAAATGATAGCGATAGCGGGCACCTCTGGGAGAAGTAAAGTCGTAGTGAGCTATAGTGGAGGTGTCGGTTAGGTATAGGTGTCGGCGAGCGAGCAGGAATGACACGTAGCCTGTGGCTTTCTTATTCCTCCTGATTTCCTTCCTTTGGCTTGGGCCGCCGACGAGGGATTAGCCTAATGGGTCCTGCCGTGGTCCCCCTTTTCCTCCTTCTCCCCATAAACTTCAACCCCCTCCTCCCACTCCCACCTGGTCCATCTATAGCTCACAGCATATGTTTCTGTGTCCTTATGCATACATGCACACACACTTCTCCAGGAACCATCCATACATATAAAGCCACCTCTGAGGAACAACCGAGCCACTAAGTGATTCACAATCAGGATTATTGATTGTATCGGCGATCGACGATCCGTCGCGAACACTTGGGTCTTAGGATGATATCGGTAAATATAGAGGTGCCTGTGTGAGGAACGCACTCTATGGATGGCAGACTGACACTTATCTGACGATTAATGGGAGGCAGATAAGGATTTGTATATGCAAGGCTAGGTGGTAATTTAATTTCGGGGTGGGTGATTCACTTTCTTGTAAAAGATCTTCGCAGGAAGGCTCTTTAAAGTCGCGTCCAAAAGTACGCGTCCCTCACTTTGCCTATTTCCACAGCTTTAATAAAAAATCGCATAATATTTTAGAAAGGCACTTGTGAATACTCAAAGCCTTCCAAATCAAATGATATATCAATTGTTATTCTAAAAAAATTTCAACAATATTTGGTAGGTAAAACGTGCTGAAAAACAAGGTTTTGATGATACTTTTTTTAAGCCTCGACTTTGACTGATTCCCAAAGTGAGCTGGACGTCACATAGTGGTTCAAGATGCGAAATTCCTGGACAAAATACAAAGAGTTAATATTTATAACTTCTTGAGTGTTGACATCACGTTTTTGGGGTCGCTGATTTCGGAAATGATATTCAAAATTCAAAATTCAAAATGGCAGACTCAAAATAGTGGACATTTTTCCAAAATTTTCTATTGTTTCTCACGAAAATGAGAATAAAGGGTTTTTGGGGTCACCGACTTCAAAAATGATATTAAAAATTCAAAATGGCGGACCGAAAATGGCGGATATTTTTCCAAAATTTTCTATTGTCTTCCACAAAAATGAGTACAAAGGTGTTTTTTTTGGGTCGCTGATTTCAAGAATGATATTGAAAATGAAAAATTCAAAATGACGGACATTTTATTAAAATTTCCTATTGTTTTCCACGAAAATAAGTACGAAAGCAAGGGGTTTCTTGGGTCGCTGATTTCAAAAATGATATTTAAAATTCAAAATTCAAAATGGCGGACCTGAAATGGCGTAAATTTTCCCAAAATTTTCTATTGTTTTCCACGAAAATGAGTACAAAGGGGTTTTTTTGGATCGCTGATTTTAAAATGATAATAAAAATTCAAAATTCAAAATGGCGAACCCAAAATGAAGAATGAATCGAATAGCTTAATTTTCGATAAAAAATATGAATTTCTTACAAAGAAGAACAATCTCATATCAAAAGGTATTATTTCAACAAAATACATGAATTTTGAAACAATAAGCTGAATTTCTACCTAGAAACTATGAGTATTCTACCAATAATAGAACAGTGTAATTTCTAGTTTAAAGAACTATTTTTTAACCAAAAGATGCAATTTTGAACTAGTTTTATTCACCAAGAAAAACAATACGATTCTTCCACAAAATAGTTTACTCCTCAAACGAATGAGTGTATTCATGTTTCAGAAAATATTAAGTATTTATCCAGGATGAATAAAATTTCAAAGATAAAGTTAATTTTTACTCAAGATGGATAAATTTTCAACCAGGGAAGATAGGTTTTTGAGAAAACAGAAACTAGTTATACCAGCAGTTAAATCAGAAAATTGATTTGGAAAAAAAAATATATTTTTCACCAAATTCATTAAAAAAAGACGAAAGTTGGATGAAAAACAACCATTCTCTATCGAATAGTGGAATGAAAGATGAATTTTTAAGAAAATATTTACATTTTTAATTAGATATGTAAATCTTACAAAATATATTCAGAGGAAATGGTTCTACTTTAAGGCAAAGAGTACATTTTTCAACAGAAAAAATGGGTTCTTAACCTAGAAGATTATTGTTCATCAGAAAGTCTAAGTTTCAACAACAAACCTAGTCTTCATCCATATGATTAAATTTTCTATCAAATTGTTGAATTTTTAACCCAAAAAGACGAATTCTGAAGAAAATAGTTGGAACCTCAACTGAAACAAAATAATTTTTGATCAAACAGTTGCATTTCAAACAAAAGAAGATGAATTTATGATCGAAGAAATAAGCCCCCTACTAAAAATATGATTTACCAACACACAAATGAATTTTCAACCAAATAGAAGAATGTTCAACAAAAAACAAACTTTTCCAAAAAATAGTTCTATCCCGAACTAAAACAAATCAATTCCCTATCGAAAAAGACAAATTTTCAATCATAACAGATTGATTGTCATCCATACAGTTGAATTTTCAATAAAAAAGAATCATCTATTTTTAACCAAGAAGGTCGACTTCCTAATAAAAAGACGATTTTCTATCCAAATACATGAATTTTCCACCAAATGCATGAATTTTGAAACAGATAGATGATTTTTCAGATTAAACGATATTTCCTGAGCTAGATAGTTAAATTTTCGATGAAAATATTATTTCTTCACCAAAAATGGAACGAATTTCCAAAAAAATGTTTGGATCCTCAACCAAAATAGCTT
>WSXT02219029.1:0-17082 GCA_011762715.2 Neuroterus valhalla | reverse complement strand
CCGTTGAAAATTCAAGATGTGAAATTTCCGACGATTCTAATACTTTCTCAATCATAAATGATGAGAATGTAAAAAAAGACGTTTTTGTAAATTTTATTCAGAAATCTCAATATTAGACAAATCCAGTTGGAGGTTTACCATTTCTCTCCACAATCAGTCACAGAATGCGAATAAAATATTACTTTTCAAATATCACCCGCATAAGTCTGTTTTATAGGATCCCAAAGAACCCCCATAAGCGAAAAAATGTGTTTTTCGAGTTTTTGGCGCTAATTATGATTTTTTTGCGGTATTTTTAACGCAGATTATTTCAAATACATGGAATAATACTTTACACTGATAATTAAATGTTCATGTAAATTGTTTGAATAATTTATTATTGTTTTTAGCAACTTTATCGCAGAAAAGGATTAGGAAGTCAAGGTTTTTTTCTAATTTTTCAACTTATTTCCAATGTTTTAGTTAGAGCGAGGTAATAATCAATTAGAGTTACCAAAAATAATTGTTTAAACAATTTGTTATTATTCATCACAATATTCACTTAGAATAATGCTACAAAGTTGTGGTTTTCTCTAAAATTTACAACTTTTTGTCCACTGTTCACTTGGAGTGGGTAATTATTCAATTTAATTCAGCAAAAATAATTGTTTGAAAAGATTGTGAATGTTTACAGCTATCGTCTTCTAGATTAATACTACATAGTCGCGGTTTTTTCCTGAAATCTTAAACTTTTCATCAAATTTCAATTAGAGTAAAATAATAATCAATTCATGTTAAAAAAATTAATGAAACAATTTATTATCATTGTAAATAATATTTTCTTTGCCTAATGATAGAAACTTGCGTTTTTTTCTGAAATTTCAAATTTTTGTTAATACCTATCTTCTTTTGGACTTGTGCTAAAAAGTTGCGAGTTTTTTCTAAACTATTAAGCTTTTGAACAACTTCTCACTTAGTAAGGTAATAATTGATGCAAGTTACCGACATGCTTATTTCAACAATTCGTTATTGTTCATGACCATTTTCTCTTAGATAAGTGCTAGAAAGTTGTAGTTTTTTCTGAAATGTTTAAGTTAGCTCTACCTTTCTAGCTGTAAAAAAATAATAAATAAACATTAGAGAGAATCATATTATACGTAGTATAGCATTCATTAGGTAAATTATTTATGTGCTTTTTCCAATGTTAAGAAAAATAATTAAAACCAAAGAGCTCTCATACAAAAGAGACAAAAAGGAAGGATGGAATCATCAAAAGTAAGTGGGAGGACTAGGTCTGTAAATGACTTGTAAAAGTTTTGTTTTTAGTTACAACGGGAAATTTGTTGCAAAGCGTATAAAAATAATTTGGAATTGAAAATATTTTGATGTTAGCTAGTTCACAGATGGAAAGATAGAGCAAAGTTAAACATTTCAGAAAAAACCACAACTTCCTAGAACTTATCTAAGAGAAAATGGTCATGAACAGTAATAAATTGTTTAAATAAGCATGTTTGTTGACTCGCATTAATTATTACCTTAGTAAGTGAGAAGTTGGGGAAAAGCTTAATAGTTTAGAAAAAAACCGCAACTTTTCAACACTAGTCTAAGAGAAGATAGGTATTACCAATAATAATTTGTTTAAACAATTATTTTGGTTAATTAAAATGAATATTTACTCACTTCAAGTATAAAGTGCGCAAAAAGTTTGAAATTTGAGAAAAAACCGCAAGTTTCTATCCTTAAGCAAAAAGGAAATATTATCAACAATGATAATAAATTGTTTCACTAATTTGTTTTTACCATGAATTAATGATTACTTTACTCTAATTGAAAAGTGATAAAAGGTTTAAGATTTCAGGAAAAAACCGCAACTATGTAGTATTAATCTAGAAGAAGGCAGCTATAAACATTCATAATTTGTTTAAACGATTATTTTTGCTAAATTAAATTAAATAATTACCCACTCCGAGTGAAAAGTGGACGGAAAATTGTAAATTTTTAGAAAAAACCACAACTTTGTAGCATTATTCTGAGATAATATTGTTATGAATGATAAAAAATTGTTGGAACAATTATTTTTGTTACCTTTAGTTGATCATTACCTTGATCTAACTGAAACGTTGAAAATAAGTTGAAAAATTAGAGAAAAAAAACCTTGACTTTCTAACCCTTTTCTAAGAGAAAGTTGCTAAAAACAATATTAAATTATTTAAACAATTTGAATAAACATCTTATTATCAGTAAAAGTTTAATTATATGTATTAGAAACAATCTGCATTGAGAAAACCGCAAAAAATCATAATTAGCGCCAAAAACTCGAAAAACCCATTTTTTCGCTTATGGGGGTTTTTTGAGACCCTATAAAACATAATTATGGGGGTGACATTTGGAGTAATATTTAATTCGCATTCTGTGACCAATTGTGTAGAGGAATGGTGAATTCCGAACTCGATTCATCTAATATTGTGATTTCTGAATAAAATTTACGAAAATATCTTTTTTTCTTATGGGAAATACGTTGTAAACTTTACGGGGCTTGCGGCACCTCTGAATATTTTTTTTACAAAACAAAAAAAAATGCATTTTTTTTTGTGGATTCGAACGAATTTCCGGGCGTTTTGCATACAAATTCGAAAACAAAAATTTTGGATCACCCCAATGGACATATTAGTGATAAGAAACTTAACGAAAAAGTTTCTACCAATTATTCTCACACCTAGCTTGTAGTTTTATTAATTAATTTATGATTTGAGTAGAGGAAGGTAACTGCTTTTATGTTTCGAAGTTTTGTTCTGCTTCTCTACGAGAACGAGTCGCGTTACTTCTTTATAATTGGAATCTATCAACCTGTCCAATTACAAGCAAGTAACAATATTCCCAAGGAGGCGATTCTGGTTAAACTTCCAGAGCTCAATTTTAATTTTGACATGATCATTTAATCCCACAAATAATGAAAATTGAGTACTAACTGCGAAAAGCTTAACAATTTTGCACCTTCTGTTTTCTATGTTATAGCTTCAAGTTTAATTATTTATAATTTTCATATTTCTATATCATGTTTTGCACATTAACACTCAAACTAACTAATAAGTCCACAAAAAGATCCATACTTCTTACCTTACGGTAAACTAAATGACTTTTGAAGAGGGCCATGAAGTTTGCAAAATATTCCGTTTTAGGCATCATTCTTCTGCCCATAAACAATTCCCTCCAAACATGCTTATCCTTGCACACATCTTTTGCTTCTTTTGATCTCTAGACCTCTTCTTCGTGAACTCTCGTGTTTCTGCTACTCTTTATGCATATCTTTCCTCTCCAAAGTTTGAAAACAGACATTCCAACCAATATATAATTGGTTAACTTCTAAGTATGCTGCCATTCACTGAATAGGAACATACTTGCTCTGTTGAACTACCTGAATTCACTCTTCTTAAATCACCTAACTATCTAAACAAATTTGCTTTACTCTTGCCAATAAATGTTTCATCTACACCACATTCCTTGAGAACCTACCCTGCTAAAACTTTCGGATTCCGGAATTGACCCAAGCTCATCCGAAATCGATCCGATTCAAGAATTTTTTCCGAAACCTGTCGGAATTGATCCGAAAACTGTACGAAATAAATCAGTAATTTGTCTGGCTGAGTCCAAAGTCTGTCCAGACAATAAAGTTCAACTTCGGAAACAGTCCGCTTTTATCGGAAATGAATCCGGAGTTCAGAACTTGAAATTATTTTTAATAAAGTGAAAACGAAGAGTGGTCCGATTGAATCCGAAATCTGTCTGGTCAAAAACATCGACTCCGGAAACAGTCTGGCTCTATCCGAAATGAGTACGCAATTCAGAACATGAAATTATTTTTGTTGAACTGAAAACCAGAAGTGGTCCGATTAACTCCGAGATCTGTCTGATCAAAAACATCGACTCCGGAAACAGTCCGGCTCTATCCGAACTGAGTACGCAATTCAGAGCCTGAAATTATATTTGTTCAAGTGAAAACCGAAAGTGATCCGATTAATCCGAAATCTGTCTATCCAGAAACATCGATTCCGGAAATAGTCCGGCTCTATCCGAAATCGGTCCAGAAGTTAGAACCTGAGATTATTTTTGTTGAAGTGGAAACAGAAAGTGGTCTGATTAAATCCAAAATCTGTCCGTTCGAGAACATAGACTCCGAAAATAGTCTGGTTTTATCCGAAATTAGTTTGGAATTCAGAACCTGAAATTATTCTTGTTAAAGTGAAAACGGAAAGTTTTCTGAATAAATCCGAAATCTGTCTGTTTGAAAATATAGACTCAGAGATTAGTCCGGTTCTATCCAAAATGAGCCCGGAATTCAAAAACTGAAAATATTTTTGTTAAGCTGAAAACGGAAAGTGGTCTGATCAAATCCGAAATCTGTCCGTACAAAAACATAGACTCCAGAACTAATCTGGCTCTATCTAAAATCGGTCTGGAATTCAGAACTTGAAATTATTCATGTTAAAGTCAAAAACGGAAAGTGATCCGAATAAATCCAAAATCGGTACGGTCGAATACATCGACTCCGCAAATAGTCCGGTCCCATCCGGAAATAATCCGCGGCTTTGAGCTGTGATTGATGATGGAATTGATGATTGGAATAAAAAGAAGAACCTATAGATATTTTTTTATGTCATTTGATCCCAGTTCTGACCTTAATAAAACATAATATTTTCCCGTTTTCACTTTTAATTTTGAATTATTCTAAGTTGAGTTATTAGGCATTATACTGTTTCTCACAATCACAAACTTTCACCACTCAGTATATAAGGAATCTTCAAATCCTTTCTCTCAGCGTGGTTGCGTGCGGTGGATATGTTTGCGTACTATGTATATAAATGAAGTTTGTGTTAGGAGGTAACTCAGCAAAATATGTGTTCTCGAATGTTATATGTATACAAATACTAATTATGATAATAATAATGAACGGATTTATATACTATAAGAGTACAGCGTGGGTTGACGGAATTTCACCACAGGATTCGGTTTTTAAAGTCTTTTTCTTATCTATGTCCGTCCGATTCTTTTAGAATGACTCATAATTTCTAGTATTGATTATAGCAAATTTCAGAGTAGAACTTATTATAATTTCCCAAAGTAAATTTTTCATGGTTCGTTAATAGATACTATAATACTTTTTGTACACATACTTCATCCACTCTGTCCACGTTATCGAGATACTTTTCCAGATCAACAAATGCACAGACATTTCTTCTTCACTCCAAACCTTTTTCTGTGATCTGTCTCAAACTGAATATCTGATCTGCACATGATCCATATTGTACTTTCTAGAGCCTGTCTTCATTATGCCCATGATCTCACCTATAAGTTTTCTGATAAATATTTGAGTGACGGTATTAAGTAAGATCATTTCTCTATTGGGAAGCGAAACATCCACCGCGCCAAGGAGGGACGCTGCAGTGACACATCTAAAATGGCCGGGCGCTCTATACAGATTCGCCTTATTTGTTTGGGGCAGTTGTAATAAAGTGACAACAAACGTATTTGTTACTATACTTTGAGAAATGGAATTTCTGGACTTAGATAGTTTATTTAGCTACGAAAAAGCTACACACGCATCGAGAAATATGATCGAGAGGCAGAATACTCAGAATTCTGGCACAATTGGGATGTGTGGACCTAATAAGTGACATATGCCATAATAAGTAATGTCAAGAATATCTGAATGAGAAAATAACGTCTATAACCAATGTCACTCACTAGGTTATTCCGACGGACAGCAGTTCAGTTCTTCCAAATAAGTTCTGATTTTGATACTTCAGAGCTTTGTTACTCTACAGAAACTAGAATGAAATTTTGTCTTCTCTTTAGAGTCACAACTACAGACGCAACAACAGGGGCGCACAGAAGCTGAAGGGGGCCCGGGGCAGAATACTGTAATATTGTGGGGCCCTTATTTCCGCAAATTTGCATATTAATGGATTAATGGCTTCAGCGGGGCCCTCTTGAGCGCGGGGCCTGGGGCAAATCGACCCACTTGCTCCTCCCTCTGTGCGCCTCTGCGCAACAACCTCCTTTACAGGTTGATTTTCGGTGTGCAAGCGCATATTCCATGTTTCCGGCAAATAATCATCAACTCAAACGATGTTGTACATTCCGAAGAAGCTAATCACAGGGATAATTTGTGGAAAAGATGATCATTCAAGTCAAAAACTATTTTTTTGTTTCGTCCTGCGTGTATTTCAGTTCGTTTAGTATGGAGAGCGCAGCCATATTGGTTAGTTCGTGTAGGGACCGATGGTGACGCATAGAACGTTTCGATCTCCAGTAATCAGTACAGTCGCACAGTAGTAGAAAACCCTAAATAACGCGCCAAAACCCCTAAACGTATATAAATGTTGTTAAAATGTACTTACCTGGAAATTTTCGTAGTCGCTGAATTCGAAAATGATAATCATTTTCCAAAATTCAAAATGGCGGTCACAAAATAGCTGCCGACTTTTATGAAAAAGTCGTGTTTAGAGTTGAAATTAACTTATACATACATTTTCGGGGTCGCCGAATTCGGAAATGATATTCATCATCTAAAATTCAAATTGGCAGCTCCAAAAGGGCATTTTTCAAAATCCGAAATGGCGGTAACAAAATGGCTGATCAATTTTGTGTATAGGTCATGTTTCAAAGTCAACTCAATGAATAACAGGAATAACACGTGAGGAAAATAGAAAATACGGTCAAATCACTCTTTATTTAAGAAAATGTTTTTTTCATGAATTGTCACATTATACTTCATTCTCACAACCGACATTTCGAATTAAGAAAAATGAACATCATTTTCGAATTTAGCGTCCCCGAGAACTTTCAGTTATGTATATTCCAATACCATTTATACAGGTTTATGGGCTTTGGCGCGTTATTTGGGATTTTCTACCACTGTGGCGCACGGTCGTATAGCTGGTTTCCTACCGCGCCAGCCGAGCTCGGGAAACGACACGCGTGCACGCCACACAAAAATCGCTTTAAAAAGCCAACCCGCATATTTTCGCAGCTGATCTCAGCGCTTTCTTATTCTAGACACTTTTCTGATTACAAAACACTGAGGCTCTAGGCTTAACTCAGCTTGACTCATAAACTAATTCTCCATTGAACATTGAAATTTTTATCACACAAAACAAAGAAAGAACGCTCTCTTTTGGACGTCTCCGACAGAATAATATACTAATATTATCAGTTCAAATTTAAATACGAATACTCTACAAATTTATATACAAATACTCTACGTGCCATCACGATGGACATCCATCGGGCCGAAAGATCCTCGGAAAAATGGCACTCTCTTTACAAACGATAACTTTTGGGTGCACGCGAAGACACGGAACCTTGAACTTTGAGCGCCTACCTGCTTGAAACTAATACATGGAAACATATGCTTTTTGAATTCCTCCACAGAAACGCGCCCTGAACATGATACAGTGAATTTCATCCTGAAACAACGAAATTTCGAAGTTTTGGGGCGTTATTTCGGATTTTCGACCACTGTGAGGCCCTTTATTACCTTCTTCCTTGTATTCTGTGCCGAAAATCACGTCTTTCCAATCACTTCGAACTTCACTGTTCACAGCACACATATTTATAAATGCGCTCAGCCACACAAACAAATATCTGCTACTGCTCTTGACCGTTCAAGCGGTCTTACTATTAACGCCAGCAGCCTCGCTATTCTCTAGTTTCTTTATTACATATGTAATTTTACAGATATTGAATTTTCTTTCGCCACCCGCAACGAGATTGTGTGAAGTATCCTCTCCCGTTCTTCAGTTTTCATGCTCTCTAGTTCTACTCCCATACGATTCCTTGGAAAAAATTACTTCCAGACTTTTTTTACTTCATCCGCGTCCCATACTGTTCCAGCATCAGCATTCTCCATTCCCACTCACTTATTGGTAGTACTTTCTACCCCAATCTTCTTCAATTTATTTCCAGAATAATATCTTGTGTCCTTCAAAACCATTTTTGCTTCTTTTCTCTGTTTATATCTTCATGTTTGTATACTAATGGAGGTGCTATTCCGTGGTATAATCTATGCATCCTCTAAATTTTTATTGCCCTATGTCTTCCGTATTTATTCAGCTCTCTACAATATACTATTCTTACATCGTCTTTCTGTAAATTCTCCATTCCAACTCGCATCGTCTGACTTATTATAATTCCATTTTCTTCATCATCCTTGAACTAGGTTCATTTTTTGAAACTTGAAGTAAAATATAAATGTGTTCCACATTCAAAATCTCAAACAAATGTTACATTTTTTACAAACCCTCTTAGTCCATTTATCCATGTATCATTATCCATTTCAACAAAATCGTTTCTACTGTGGCTTAGGCCTCTGCCCCAAATACATTTGAATAATTTCATGCCTCAACCGAATATTTTATGTAAAAATACTTCATCCCGAGCACGAGCTTATCAATTTTTCACGATTCTGTTTGTTTGTGGGTCACCGAAAAGACCAAGTACCCTGTCCAACAGTGTTAGGTACTTTCGCATGCTACAGCAACCCAGTCAATTATATCTTCGAGCAGGATGATTCTGTCTTCTTGATCCAAAGTTCCTAGGATATCATTCAGAGAATTCTGTGAGACATTTTTTACATAACTTCTGTCCCCAACAAATGAAACGTAGCATACTCCAAGAGACAAAGTATTTGGCAACCATGTGGCTTATTATTTTTCCCACATACTAGTTCGAGTCCATTTTCGATCCTTCTTATCTTCCATCCCATCTTTGTGTTTCAGGTACACATTATATACTAAGCTTTCTTGCGCGCATTGTATCATGCAATTCTCTTACCTTTAAATTATTTACACTTCAAGTATTCCAACACCCAGTCTCTATCTATGGGCCAAAACTTTTCACACGTATTTCGTCAATGAAAGTGTCCATACAATATCCGAGAATACATCATTATTTGTACTGTCCATAACTTGGAATTAATACACAACTACTTGATGCAAAAAATATTTCGCATGCATATTGAATCTTTACAAACTGATTCATACAAAGAAAAATATTGAAATAGAGCTAGAACCGAAGGAGTAATGTGAAAAGAAAAAAATGCTTGTACCATGCATGCTTCGAATTTTGTATTGTTCATTTAAATACCTATGAGAAGTTGGAAAAAATGGAACCAATGTACTTGAGGCAAATTCAAATGTGCCGCAGTGAATCTTCGACGAACATAGGAATCTTTCAAATATTCACCCAACCTTAAGCTTGGAAAATTTCTATGAAATCCCCTCTTTTTCTTGAAATGCTAAAAATATCATATTACCTTAGGAAATAATTACGATAAAGTTAAGAAAATTTGCATCGATTCTATGAAGTCAATTTCAAATAAGTATGTAGACTGAATCGATCCCGAATCAGGCAGGCGCACACTGGGAATATAGCAGGCGCATCGGAACGAATATTTTATGGGTGGGCTCACCGAAATCATATCCAAACAAAGTGAATATGAGTTAGATTTGAGCTTTATTACTTTTACACATAGGTATCGTTTATTACAGGTTCGAACTTTACAGAAAACGCGTTTTCTCTCTTCATTTCTAGAAAGGAATTCTCTCATTATTTCTCGTAGATTAAGTTGTCCGGTCAATTTTTCATGGACATGAAGAAGCATGACACGATTGAGACGTTTTTGCCTCATAGTACTGTGGAGATACATCTTCAAACGTCACAAAGCGCTAAACGAGCGTTCTGCCCAAGCAGCTGTTGCCGGAATAGTCAGCACGAGGATGGATACTTGAAGAACTTGCTGCAGCATGTATCCGACAGTATCCGATTCCGTGGCCAAAAATCCAGCAAAATCTTGACAAGATTTTGGACGAGTTTCGAATGGAAGATTTGGCAACATCTTAAGTTTCGTTCTCAAAATGTCTACGTCAAAGTCATCAGAAAAAGGCTCTAATAGTTGTTGGAGATCAGCAGATTTCGGAAAATCTTTTCCTTGCATAGCGTTCAATAATATGCTTTCAAGTTTAATGAGGGTCTTGAGTCCTCCTTGATCAAAGCGATCTTTCAAGTCATTGATAACGTGATCGATAACTTCGAAATAATCTTTTCTTAGGATTGTTTTTTGATCAAGCACTGCTGATGGAACGGCGTTTGTTTTATATTCTAATTTTCTTGGTACTTTCTTCGCTCTCGAAGTATCTGGAAACTCCAATTTCAGTGCTGATGCTTCATCACTTGTAGCTTCATAAACCTTTACAAACTCAGCCGGAATTCTCATCCTTTCTCGTTGTGAAATCAATATCTCCACAGATCATAGCACACCAGCAACTGATTATTTTGGACATTGCAGCGTCGTAGCAAGAGTCTTACACGGGCAAAATATTTCGATGCACGCGTTTAAGTGCAATAAAGTTTGAAACTTAGTAATTTGCGTATCCATCCACGTACTGCAGCCTTTCTTTCAGCAGGAATTGCACCTGGTTCATTAAAAATCTTCTGTAAAGTCTCAAGCACCCTGGCGTACTCCTTTCCATACCTGACAAGAACTTTATGGCGGATACAGCCTCGGGAATCTTCTGCATTGTGAAGACCAACAAATGCCTCATGTATAGTAAGCGAGTTCGGATTCACAAACCGTATACATACTGAAAATTTCTCTTTGCCAGAAGAATCAGTTGTGCCGTCAGCAATAATAGAAAAACGGGTAGATAATTTTGTTTCGTTTACAACAAGTTCTGGAATATCTGAAGATCTTTCTCCCAAAAGAGTCTTAAATTTCCGCTTTCCATCTCGTGTCCTCTTGAAGCGTTTCCTAAACGAGCTAAATAGCGAATCGAACTGATGATTGCTAACAAACAAGCCCATGAGGTGTTTTGTTGCTGAGAATATTGATCTTGAAGCTAAGCTTCAACTTTTTTGGCAGTTTCCCTTCGAATAATGAGATCGTTACATTTCCGATGAAAGAACTTTTCTGATGCATTTCGAATCTCGTAAGTGCATCTTTCCAATTCCGAAAACCAACATTCAGGAATGCCAATTCAACATCAGAGTACCATGAATAGTCTGTTTTGCTGACAAAATGACATGATTTAATACAGTCATAGCATAGTAGGTAATCGTGTTCAGTGTCGTAATGGAGCCATGAGAAATTCTTGAACAATTTGTGTTGTACATTCCGATTATGACTCGAGCCATGTTGTTGTTTTGAAAATACGAATCAACTGTCGGGGAGATTCTTGAGAAGAATGGATGGTTTCTTTGGAACTCTATATTGCTGGCTATGGTGCGTATTTTGAGTAGCAAGATCTAAATTTCTTGCATTTTCTTCAGGAGTCATAGATTGAGAAATTTTTCCGTCTTTGATATCGTGTTCTCCTTGATGAATGAGTGGTTCTGTTGTTGGAATACTTGCACTATTCCCTTCACGACTCGAACTAGTACGATTGACGGAATCCTTAGTACTCTCTTGCTGCTTCATTATGTCACACAGGGGTTTCGAAACCACTAGATGAAAGCAGATACAAAATTTAATTTTAGGCGTTTCTTAGAATGCCCTGACGTTTGGCAGCATGAAATCAAATCAGCGTCAATTTAAATATTACAAAAAACTCACAATGAAGAAAATGTTTCGGATAACTTGTGTTTTTAAAAAATTCTTACGTTTCATTGAATGCAAAAAATGGGTTAGAAAGATAGTACGAGATAAATCAAAGTAGAGATATTCGCAGAATAATTTATACCTTTCTAATGAGAAAGCTGCAGTGCGCCCACATTAGTTATTGTAATGTTTTTAGACTGCCTCAATATCGAATATATGCGATTAAAGACTGAAATGAGGGGACGTTGAATCATGCACTCAATTTCATCTCGAATTTATATCTTTATAAGATGCTGGAAAGATAAACATTTACGCCTCCGTGTATCTAAAACTGTATGTCAGTTTCTGACGCACACTATATTGACGATTCAGTACAGACGTCTTGTATCATATTTAAAAAGGTGAAGCTCATTCACTTGCTCAGAAGATGTCGCTGGATGCAACTGTAGCCTGCACTCATGCGCTGGCACGCAAAAATTTTCGAATACGAAAATTAATATTGAAGTCTGAAAAATTTCTCCAAGTTGTACGATTACTTACTAACGTTATTTTAATTATATTGATGATAGGTATATAAATAAACTTTCCATATAGCATTGCTTGATAGAATTGAACATCATTAAAATATGATATTTTGTACAAAAATACCTACAGGCCGCGATTTTGGGTCATAAACTAGATGAACCATATAGAAATCAAGGAGTTTGAGGCAAAGCTGATTTTGAATTAGCCATTCGTTCCCCGAAATCAATTTGTTTGAACAAAATGTTTTAAGAAATTATTGTTCTTTCAATTTATTTTCAGAAGAAATTCTAAAATCTGATTCTACAAGAAAAATTATGTCCGAAGTAGTATATTTTATATTTAGAATGCAATTTGTTACAACCATATGACTAAAGAAATAATTTTGCATAATCTATATTTAAGCTTATTAGGCTTCAACCGACTTCAAGAAAATAAATAAAAATACAAATGCGATATATGTTAACTGAAGGGTTATTTCGTCCGCTAATTTCAAGTTTGCCATTAGTTTTTCAAACAAAAAGGCTGGAACAAATTCTTTTTTCTACATTAATTTTATATTCATAACAGATTGTATTTTTAGATGAGAACTTTTTTAAAATCTTGCTGTATATAAACAAATGCGTTCTTATTATTATGTAGGTTGTTTAAAATTATTCTGTTTGTACAAATCAATTTTTCGAAAAACCGACAAATCAGAATTTTCAACTAAACATTTAAAACTTCAACCAAAACAGAATAATTCATAACCGAACAGTTGTGTTCCAAGGCTACAAAGACGAATTTTCAACAGAACTGTTGAATTTTCAACCAAATTGTTCAGTTTTAAACCAAGAATGAAGGATTTTTTTCCAAACAGTTGCATTTTTGACAATTAAAGAGAAAGTTTTAAACTATGATACGTGATCTTTCAAAACCTATTAACAATTCAGTTATAGGACTATTTGAAATATTTATAGTGTCATGAAATATAGTTTCGAAGTTTATGTAAAACAATATTTTGCAGCATAGTACACAATTTAGCATGTTTTATTACAACATTTATCTTAGTTCCTCGAATGATGAGTCTGAAGGATCTAAAATAACTTATTCAATATAACAGCATTTTGCCTCGAAAAGTTTCGGAAGAAATAACTTTTTTAAGATTGCTGATAATAAATATAAACACCTTACTGTTGATTCACCGTACTTTATCTCGATAATTTAATTTAAAAACTTCGTATGAATATTTAATGAATAGAATAGTCGTCAGCCCTTTTAGTATGGAATAAATGATCCAAAATGAATAAGGATTCTGCGTTTAAAGTTTCTAAATGAAAGCAAAAATGATCGAATTATGTTTTTGAAGTTCTAAGTTTTTACATTTGTAGGTTTAAGCTAGCTAGTGTTGACATTATTGATTTATGTTTTTCGAATCGGAATTTTCACATCTTTGAGTTTGAGGATTTTGAAAAAATGTGGAAATGATCGATTCATTATTTTAGAGTTGGAATTTATCGCATATGTGGGCTTGAGGTTCAATGTTTGTGGATGAGAAATTAGTAGACTTAGTGTTTATGAGTTTTGAATTTATAGGGCAATGATTTGGAGTCAAGTATTCAAGGCAGTGGCGAAAGCAAGAGGAGGTTTGAGGGATCCCCCATCCCCTGAAATTTCTGGAAAATTTGAACATCGAATTCATACGTTTCAACGATGAACTGGTGTCAAATTTTTTTTAGGCCTCCCCCCCCCCCCCATTACCTGAAAAAATTGTCTGTGTGCGCCCCTGATTCAAGGGTAATGGGTCAATAATTTATAGGTTTATGATGAGGAGTTCAGGATTTAAGGGTTCATGGATTCAGAGTTTATCGGTTTAGGGTTAATGGGTTTAGGGTTCACAGGTTTAGGTTTTATCGGTTCAGGGTTCATGGGTTTATGGGTCTGGGGTCTATGGGTTCAGAGTATAAGAGTTGAGGGTTTATACGTTAAGGTTTTATGGGTGAAAAGTTTATGGATTTATGGTCTTTTGATTGAGGGTTCATGGGTTTACGATATATGGGTTCATGAGTTTGAGGACTATGAGTTCATGGGTTTATGGATTAAGGGCTTATGAGTTTAGTTTTCATGGGTTTAGAGTTCATATTATTTTGCATGATTTTTGCAATATATTGCAACTTTAGCAACAATTGTTTAACCTTTCTATTTAAAAAAATTATTTTTAGAAATTTGGCTTCGTCAGTCTCTTTAAAATTTATTTACAAACATTCCTGGCTAAATTTTATTTAATTTGGTTGAGATTTGCGACTTGCAGATGGTTTTGAACATTCTGTCCCCAGTGTGAGGCGGTCAATGCTTAAGTGACAGGATCATTTGCTACTTAAATATGCTGTTCACAGAAAAGAATGAGAAGACACGTATGTTATCGATTCCATGAAGGAATGTTTGACAAAAAGTTTTCAGTTTTTGAATGAAAAAAAAGTGGATAATGAAAAAGTTGTCATTATTTTCGTTGAAAATATGACATTTTCTCGAGTGATGTATTTCTTTATCTCTTTTTTAGACATAAATTCTTGTCGCATTTCAGAATGTGATTCAAAGTTTTGGAAAAAATTCAAAATTTATGGAATTCTGGTTATTTTACTGAAAATGTTCAAAACCATTCACGTAAAAAGCCCAGTGATTTTTCATCTGCTTTACTTAGATTCGACCTACTGTAAAAAGTATATTCCATAATAACCTGCTCTGTGATGGTGACTTGAGAAAAAGCTAGATTATTTCGTCTAAAAAAAAGAAATGGTCCCCTTTAAAGTCCTTTGTTGTCCTTCTCTTCGAAGGACATTTCCCAGTAACATATGGTTATGTGAGTCAAACAAACTATCTGTTCAAGTTGAAACGACTTCGGACCGTAGTGAATTTCAAGCAAACATGGGGACTTTTTCAATTTTTACCTGCATAATGAAGTTGATTCTGAATATGCTGCAGTGGATTTCAAGCAAACATGAGAAACTTTCAAAGTTTCCGGGAACCTCCCAGTTGTTCTCAATGTGCTATATTTGGATGTAGTTTTTAGTTTAGTACTGATTTTTCAGAATTGCCAAGATCAAAGCCACTTTCAACCTTAACCATAAAATGTAAGATACAAAACGCGAAGGATGAACTCGTGAAAAAAACCTGAATTTATTATGATATTTTTTGACAAAATTTTGATAATAATTGGAAACTACTTGTTTTCCAAACAAATATATAGTGTTTGAACATCAATTTAGGAAGCGATACGTTATTTTACAATATCTAGAATATTTGACTGGCAATCTAAAAAAAAATCAATTTCTTTCAATTCAAATCAAATCGATTTCTTTTATCAAAACTGAATTCTGAAACTAAATAAATATTTCCGGGAAAAAGGTACTTTTATCTACTTCATGCAAGTCGGTTTCATTTCAGAAAATTAATATAAAAAACTGATAGTAGGTACTTCTTTAGAATTCTTTTCTAACACTCAAGCTAAAGGTCAAACATCAATTATCAAAAAAGGAAACAGTTCATATTTATTGCAGTGGATCTTCCACTTAAGGCAGTCACTTGGTAAATGAGGGTGCTTTACTTTACCCTTAAGTATCATTCCAGTGTAGGGATTACAACTATAAATAATCTTCTTAGAGTGATATGAATTAGCGACCATTTCCGGCATTAAGATGTATGGCATTTGCACAGAGTCCTTATGCAAAATGTCAAATAACATATTATTAGGTTGAAAATTGGCAGGTATCCTATAAGGATATTTATTTATACCGCTATAACCCTTGGTTCAAAAGAATTTTAATTAACAAAACAAATCTTTATAATTACTAAGCTCGCTTGAGGGCGCCAGACTCTTCCTGGATCAGAATACAATTTATTCTATTGAGAATATACTGAATTTGAATGAAAAATCGGATTTAAGCAAAAAAAAAATTTTGTCTAGCTCAGCACCGTCTGGAAGATTTTTGAGGGGGTGGTCCACAAATATAAAAGAACATCTAAACTAAATTATTATTATCTTATTCAAAGCTAATTATTCGAGAAGAATATATGAAACTTTTAATCAAATTTTATTTTCCAAAAATGGAGGACACCAACATAGCCCATTACTTTGGTAACAACAAAACAATAGAACTCGGAAAACAATATGGACGGCACATTAAACAAAAGAATATGATTACATAGGACAAAACAACTAGACAACATAAAAATAAGGAATTATTTAACTTAGTCTTGGATCTTTCGTCATGGTTTTCCAAGACATTCTTCACGGGGTGCGCGACAGAATTCAATTTGGCATCTCAAACAAAAGTATAATATTTGAATTAAGGGAATTTATTCTAAACATCAGAAACATGAAAGATTAGAGGAATCGGAAAAATTGCAATGAGGGCAGGGTCTTAAATAATTTCACGGGAGGTAAAATTAACCAGAAACTATAACACTCATAAATGATGGGTCTCGAAAAAAACGCAAAAAACTCATAAAATAGGTCTACAAGCAAACACAAACAAAATAATAATAATATGTCACAAAATACTAACACAGGTATAGGCAACTTTGGAATATTTATTAATTTCCAGTCAAGGAAATTCTCCTACTTTGCTCGCCGGCAAAAATTAACGCAATTTGAAACTCATTATGCAACAGAAATAAAATAATAGCTACGAAAATATAAGACAATTGTCCTTTTCCGGAATACCAAAAGCAAATTTACCTTGAAGGATTAACTTGAAGCAGGAACGGGAACACAGGTCCGAACAAGAGTCCAGCGTTGTTGATTCTCTTGAAAACCGGATTCATCCTGATCGGATGGGAACCGATTCATTAGTTGGCGTTGCTATGGACTATTTAACACATGAATATTGGCCAGGATTGTAGTTATGGGTGCTGGGTCCAAACAAAATAATGTCTTTTTCATAACACGTGCAACGAAAATTCGACTTTCGCCGCCTCTTGAGCGATGCGAATATGGCGGATTACTGCCG
>WSXT02219018.1:0-17083 GCA_011762715.2 Neuroterus valhalla | reverse complement strand
AGGTCTGTAGACTTTGATGCATTCACCTCTCGATGTATCATATGTAAAATAATACTGTTTATACTATCTGTAGGTTGATATAAGATGGCATGCAAGTTATTCTACGGTTTCATTCTCGTTCTTTCCAGCAATTTATATCTCTTTTCTAGGGAGGAGAGACTGATTCAATGTTTAAAGTTAATTCGAAAATAAGTCCAATCAAATTATTTGATGCTCGAAACGTTGAGAAACAAATTCAGAGCTTTAAATTAACTTTTTTCTTCGCAGCAACACTATACTTCAACATAAAATTTGGAAGCTTACAGATTGGAATGTACTTTTTATTCCACAGCAACATTTTTTTCTTATTTTTTTCTTATACTTCAATATCAAATTTGGAAGCAGCTTGCTTCGATTTTTGTTCAGATTATCTCAACGATAAGGCTCATACAAGAGTCCTAATCGCACATTCGTAAAATAGAACAAATTTTGCGTGAAGATCTTGAATAATTTTTTTAGGTTGATTCACGGAATTGAATTCACGATTGTAAATGCAATTTTCAAATGTTTACAACATTTCAATTTCATATAGAGTTAGTTAATAAAGTAGTTAATAAAGGGTTTGGTGTTTTTCTGAAATGTTTTCTTCTGATTTAAACTGAACGCAGGAGCATGGAATTTTGAAAACAATTCTAAACGTTCTTTCATCTAGAAACTTCGATGTACCAATACATTGGTTTATGCGAACCGGGACATTTTTCTGATTCATGTTTCAAAATTTGAGTTTTCTTCTATCTTATTTCACCAACCTATATTTCTAAGATACAAAATCTAATACTTCAATATCAAATTTGGAAGCAGCTTGCTTCGATTTTCGTTCATATTGTATAGGCAATTTTTAATTGTGTCCAACCTTTCTAATCAACAAAGAAGTTCAATAAGATTGAAGTTTCCCTGAAATGTACTTTTTTATTTTGATTCAACGAAGGAATACAAACTTCCTCCGACGTTCTTGAAAATTTCCATTTCCAGAAGCGTCGGTCAGAGGATCTATAAATACGCGGGTTCGTGCGGTTCGGTGTATCAGTCGTTCAGCGTCCTGATAGATTTAGTGCTCGTGAAGGACACTGTAAAGTAAGTGCTCAATCAAAGTAAGTGCTCGTGAAGGAATGTTTGCGGGATGCAGTGAGGAAAGAAGCTCTTGAGTTTCGAATGCATTTTGTTTATCTCCAGGTCAAGAATCCTCGTAGAAGTTTTCCTTTGGTGCAACCTCTTATCGTTGTTCCTCTCGACACTGTTTCTCCAGTAAGGACGTCCCTGTCCATTTTTTCTGTGGGAAGGCGTCTGTGTGTACGTGAGTGATGGGTAAAAACAAATTTAGTGTCAGTATCACGGAAATATTTTAACCCTGTGGACAAAAAAGACTAAAGTTTTAAGTATATTTTGTACGTCTTTCTCTGGGTGCAGAATCACTCGATGAAGTGTCGTGTGTCTGAAGCGCCTTCTTGTAGGTGTTAAGGTTGTCGATGTCCTCACCAGTGTCACTGTGCGTGTAGCCGCTGCCGTCTTTGGAGACGACGTCCCTGTTGCTGTTGCCTTCGAAGGAGGTGCCCGTGTGACGGGTCACTCTGTCCTCACTGTTATTATCAACGCTTTTCAGAGAGTGTTATTGTGGATGTTCCCATAACCGCACTAAAGAAACAGTAGTAAGCATCTACAGGTGATTATATAATTCATGATTCAAAATATTATATTGTTTCATAACTTGCGCAGTGCTTTGAAAATATAACCTCTAAGAAACTGCGCATGCTTCAGAAAATTCAACACGATTGGTTTAGTCAATCGAATTCAGTGGTGAAAACAACCTTTTGTCTAGAGTTGACTATCCAATAGGCTTTGCGCAGTAAAATAGTGTAATATCACGCAAACACACGTGTACACATTTGCATTCACACTTACAAATTTACGTAGGCTTGATTCAAAAACATTTTTTTTTTTTACTCAACGTTTCTGAATGACTGTAAAATGATAAATTCAATCGCGTTTATTTATTGAGAAACTCATTAATTTACTGATGCCAATCAACACAAAACTTTTTTGAAATAGTTATTACAATAAAATTGATTAATTTGATGCTGATAGGTGACCTCTTTAATAACAGATTCCTTCATGGTCATAATCACAATAATTGTTTTTCAAAGAATATCGAACCTATGAAAACAATGAAAGTGAAACACTATATTTTAATATGCAAAATGCTTTTTTAGCTCTCTCTGGAATATGATCCTTTCAGGTCGGGACTACGGGAGTCGCAACCACAATCATCGCGACCTCCCTCTCGGTCGTCAACGTCATCTCCATCATAGACATCCACTCCATCGTCTCCATCGTCATCGACACGACGAGCACCATCTAAGACACTGCTACCGCAGTCGACTCCACGGACTCCAAAGACATCACTACCGCAGTCATCAAAGACATCACTGCCACCACAAGTTCGATCTCGATCATCATCACAAGCAAGACCTCCGTCTCCAACAGTTCCGAAATCAACATCTTCGAGGACAACGCTACCACAACCGCCACCACCTTTAAATCCTCAGAAAAAGATGATAGCAATATCAACACACAAAAAGAAAGCCCCTTCACGTTCCATGAGTCAGAAATCCAAACAAAAGTCCACGCTTGTAATTTCTTCTCCATCTTCACTGCCCTTATCTTCTACCTCCACTTCTTTCGTTCCATCCAAATCTTCGTCCTCTATTCCTCACGTTCCATTGAAATTAACCTCATCTTCGACGCCCATGCCTCACGTTCAGTATAAAATATCTTCTTCTCTGATATCTAAACCTCATGTTTCGTTTGATCTATCCTCATCTATAACTTCTAGGCCTCACGCTTCATATTCAATGTCTTATGATCCGCGTGTGACTACTTTATTGACACCTCATGTTCCATCCGTACTACCCTTGACTTCATCATTGGCAAATACAAACTTAAAAATTAGGCATGAGTTAATTTCTGAATTAAAGCTGTCATATATAAGCAGCGATGATGGAGTACAGGTCATTCAGGCTCCTCCTTCTCCGTTGATGAAAGAAAAGAAGAGAGAAGTAGAAATCCTAGATACACCTTACATTGATCCATGAGTACAGAAAAAACATAAATGAAATAAGAAAAATCATGAGCATGCATTAAAAGGGAGTTCTGAAAGAAAGAAGCCCTAATTTAACAGATATTTTTAACCTATAAACTCATCAAGAATATTATTGACGTGTACTTATCAATTTTACTTCTATTGTAAACTTTTACAAGACACATTTTGTGAACGCTAAAATGAAGTTGAAAAGTTGAAGCAGATCATTATGCTTATCATTTGAGGCTCACTTATTTAGGTTGAATTCAAGTGAATTCATCCCAGGATTCCAAATTAGAGCAAAATTTATGGAAAGTGGGACTCATAATACAAAAACAATCATTTTTACTTGTAAATAAGTAATTCATTCTATGTTATTTATCACTTCAGATTTCAATCTAACCTGACACATGAAGATCCAGTCTCTTAACCTTGAAAGCAGATCAATTCTGGAACAACTAGATTTCATCTTCTGAAGTGAAGCATTCAATATCTAATATAATTTTACTTCAAATGAACCCTAATTGAAATTAAAATCCAATTCTATAGTGATTACGAATTTTCAATGCAGGATAACATATTTTGTCCAATGCTAACGGGTGATTAAATTATGTAAGACGTGTTGCTACATTTTGGGCTCAACAAAAAAAAATAATTGTAACACATCGATGCCTTCTTTATAGATTTACTTCAAGATGGCTTTGATTAAAATTCCATTCAATGCTTTCTTCCTACAAGTTGATAAAAAGGTTAGTTGATTCATTACATTATTATAGAGAAATTCGCTTCCCAACGATGTTTCAATGTAAAGCGTGTTGTATAATTCCAGGGTTATGAGAATATAGAGACTGCTATACAGCGATGCTCCTTACATCAGTACAAAATGTATTGGAATACATTTCCGAATATGAGCATAGTCTTAATCACAATCAATACTTCCTTATCTAAAATAAATATAAAATTTTTTTTTTCTTTAAATAAGTGTTTATATTTATTGAGAAATATTTCGTTTTTACAGGACAAAATTCACATCACAAATAGTTTTTATCATACATATTCAAATTCAAGATTATCATTTTGTCCACCAAGGTAGATAAAGTACAGATTATTTGTTTTATTAGCTTCTTCCAGTTTTCCAAACGTGTCCTTGCAATACGGATCTTTGAAAACCTTCATTATTCTGGCAGGTAAGAAAACAGAGAACTGTCTCTTCGATTCAGCTTCAATCCTAGTGCCGAATTTCGTAAGAACTTTGCGAACTTTTGTCACGATATATTTCTTGTCGACGGTTGGGTCGGAAAGCTGTTTCGTAGGCACAACCTCATCTGTACGACCAACTTAATTCAGAGCTTTGAGATCTAGCTTCTCCAAAGACATTTTAATGATATTTCCTATCCACCAGATCACAATGTTTTTTACTTCACTGCGTCACACTTCGTTGAATAAACTCACTGCGATCTAACGCTGCTTTTATAGTCACTCATCCCTACTCTTTGGGTACTGCCTCTCTTGTTTCACATGCGCACAAATCTCATAGAAGTTTCAAGAAAATTACACTGCTGAGTTATAGTAGTGTTTTCAAGCATAATTCTAATGGAACAAAGTACAATCTAAACCTAATTCAGTGCAGTGAGAATCCTTAGAACAAGAATTTACACTTATTATAAAAGTCTTTAGGCGTTGTATTTTTCAAACAAATATCTGGATTATCTACACTTTTACTAACATTATTATCATCAACATCATTATCATCATCGTTTGGTTGATTTTGGGGAGATAAAAATCAGGTTTTGAGTGCTAGAGCATTTCGAGCAGCACAGTTGTGATTCCAAAACTGAGTATGATGATTACACATGGTTGAAACTGTGTTTTCTAATTTATTTAGTAAAGGACAGTCCAGATCTTCCAGATTGCGTACATTTAATCCGATCTCGTTAAACCATTTCTTTTTCTCAAGACCTTTAACGTAGACAGCACGAGCACCACGTAGAACACCTTGAAGTATAGATTTTACTTCCTCGTAGGGTATGTCACCAGACGTCCACAGGATACCGTGGTAATTGCGCGTCAACCACAAATTTTCACTCTTATATCGAGCAGATAGAGAGTTCCAATAGCAAGGAGGTTCAAAGAGGTATACCAAAAGTTAGGCGTCTTCCTGGAGTGGAACTATAGCCAGTTCCTTGAATACAAATTGGTTGTTAGACTTCTTGAAGCCTTGCACATCCACGACAAACTCCATTTCGATAAATACTGGATTCTTCGACTAGAATTATCAATTTTATACCTTTCCTTCTCACTACTATCATTACCCCTCCACTTCCATCCTAAATGAGTTTCTTTACACTACCACTAAGAGGTTGGTATTGGATAATAGGGTCATGTATAATCAAACAATAGGCTGCAGTTTCAGCGGAGAAATTTCTTGCAGATTCAAATTCCAAACAAACGTCAACTGATGCCTGTTTGAGAAGCTCACTTTGTTTTGAGCAATCAATGACACTAAGGGGAGAGTATTCTTTAAATTCACTTTTCTTCAGAACAGGTTCAGGCTCTTTACCATCGAAGGCTGTATGAAAGTTTGCATACATTTCATACAGTAAAGCAAACTGATTATGGCTTATGTTAAGAGTCAAATATGGACGTTTTCACAGTCCATATATGTTTTGAGTTGGTAGGAAGCAGCGGATATTCATACAATTCCCATGAGCGAAAAGTCATGGTGGTTAGAAAATCTTTGCCAATGAAGTGCAGCAACTGTATCTTTTGTTGATCTGATACCATTACATATGGTATCATCCATTCCACTTTATGAATCGTGATTTTAAATTGCTCTTCGTTTCCTGGCGCTTGGCGCTCTTGAATAATGGCATTCAAGTCAGTGCGTGATCTTGACAGGATAAGTTCTTGTTTTGCAATTTTTCATGATTTGCAATGTTCATGTTTTTACAATTTTTCGAAAGTCTTCAGCAAATCCCAGGATCATACTGGGCGGTACAGTCACATGTACGTACAGTGAACTCTTGGTGGGCAGTATACACAAATCTTGATGCTGAACTGCGATACGAACTTTATCACTGTTGTTAAATGATGATGAGGAATAAGGCTGATGTGCATGTATCTCACAGCCAGATATAGATTCATCGAATCTTACAGGTTCTTGAATGTTTAGTATTTCTTCCATTTTTGGTACAGCAGCGGGAGATAATAAATATCTTGAATGATCGTTTCGATTTCTTTTTCCAAGTTTTTTGATTTTCAGGCCAAGCTGCATCAGGAAAAGCACGTTCTGAGGTGTTATTGCTTTGCGTGCTGATTGAGAACTGCCTTGTGTTTAACATGATTCTGCTGTTTTATAGCCTCCTTTGCGATTATAAACGAAACTCATTATTACGATTTGACGTGTAGTCGTATTGTTATAACCTCTTCTCGGAAAATTACCAGGTCTCCATCCTGGTCAACTATGCGGATTTGAATTCGATGTATTGTCTTCACAGCGACTGGGAGGTAAATGACATGTGATGGCACTTCAACGATCTTATATCCTGGTGGTACAAGAGGGAGGAATCCGTGAATTGTGTGGACTTTTCTCTCATTGATGTAGGCTCCTGTTGTGATATTACACTCAACTCGCAGGGCGTTTACTTTAAGTATAGCTACAGGTAAATCAGAAGTATGTGTCTTATTGGCTTCGAAAATACGTGGTCTAAATCCCAACAATCGTCTAATAGAATCGTCTTTTTGGAAGTTTATTTTACGATCACACTTTATCTCACTGCGCAATGTGTTAATTACGTAGCTGTTAGGTTTCGATCTACTGACAACTACGTAATTAATTACTTCTCTGATCAAAAACTCAACATCTACATATATGCAATGTGTTAATATTTGACTTGATTAAGATTGTTACTTCGGCAGTTGCTGAAGCCTTCTGAGCAAAGCTCTCAATGTCTTTAATCTCATAGCTGCCAGAAGATATAATTACCTTCAATATTAGGAATTGCATTGAATGTGAACAGCTCAACAAGACCAAGTGCGCAGTTCTTATGAGGAGAGAGTTCTATTGGTGGAAAATACTCTGCTTCTAGCACAGAAGAGTTTGCAGTTATGGTAAAAGTAAATGATTCATCCATGATCGTGTTTTCCTCTAGACTGACTCTATTCAGTTTATTATGTACTTTTATATAGGCAGTATTTATCTTTTATATGCAATTGTCGACATAGAAATTTCAAACATAAGTGTCCATGATCAACACCATCATAGTCCTGATATCTCTTATGATTATACTTTATTACGCTACCAACACCGAAGTAATCTAGAAGATCAGATGGTGGACGAAGATTACCGAAACTGTCAAAGTAAAGGACATTATTACTGATCTTTCTGTAACTTACCCAGTGAGTACCAGGGCCATAACTATCATCAAGGTTGATAATAGCTGACTCAATTTGTCGGGGTCCGTTCACCGGCAGTTTATTGCGCATAAACACTCCACGAAAATGTGGAATCTTGAAAGCTTTAGCATACTCAAACAGATCACCCTCCCCTTTACCTTTTCGGTTAGGTTTTATATGAAGACCTAATCCTTTTCTGTAGGGCTTGAGGTGTAAACCTTTGCCTAGAGCTATATCGTCCGTTGACTTGTTATGTCGATGAGCTTCTGTCAGTTGTTGTTTGGCTGCACTAGCATCGTTTACTGCCTTAGCAATAGCCGCAGCTCCACCAGTGACAGCCCCAAGTGCACTAAGCCCAGTGAAATTTGGAATCAATGGCAAAACACTCCCGACTTTTGGAGGTATCGGTAGGATACGTGGATTTTGCACTTGATGTTTATTGCCTACACTTTTTACAATCTCCTGAGCACCTCTCAGTGCAGTCTTGATGGCCACTTTAACATTGCTCCCTGGTCCTATCGCTTTTTTAGCCGCATTCACAACTCTTCTAAACGCGAGAAGTTTGTTTTTCTCCAAAGTTGGTTTTTTCCTCAAACTATAAACCCTCTTCTTTGAACTGGTTTTCTTCTTCTAAGACACCTAGGCAGCCACCCCTGTACGTAAAAAAGAAAAGATTTCCACTAATATCCTCCCGGTTGCAAATTTCCCAGATGATACTTTGCATCATACTTTGAATAAAAAAATCCGCCAGCTGGCTGTGCGTTTGTGGAAAGGTTGTCAGCTGATGCAATGAATCGTTTTATGGGATGTACTTTCGAAAAGGTGATATGCCCGATTTCCTTCGCACTCCGTATACTTATGTATTTTGACGCGCTGATTACGAATATGATAGCAAAAATTGGCGCGAATTTGATATTCATGGTGAGAGCATGAAAAAACCATAAAAATTATAGTTTTTTGAGTTTCTCTCAGCTAATGTACAATAAAAAAAAAAAATTCTGGATAAAAGTTGTAGATCTCATTAGAATACATATTTTTTGTCCTATAAATTATTCTTCTATGGGTGATAGTTTCCGAGAAAATTAGTGATAATCTATTTTCGTAAGAAAACCCCATAAAATCATGGCTTTGCGTTCATCTAAGTCAATATTCTGTAGCCAATCACAGGGGCGCCTCCTCGCCCCTCACGGGACCTGGAAAATGGGTAGGCGTTTGACAAACCGTGTTTAGAAACCGTGCCGTTACCCTCGCGCGAGCAAGAGAAGTACGCGGAAATCTTCCTCAACTATTGCCAGAACAAGCCGCACAGGAAAATCATGCAGCGGCATCGAGACCAACTGCTGAAAGAAAGCTTGGGAGACGTTGGAGATTTCGGGACAAGGAGAAATATTAACATTCAGGTTCCTCTCAAGCCCCATGATCTGGCAGAAATTGATGCTACCCGTCGTGGAGATCTCTCAGAAGATTCCGACCTCTGGACCATCACTTGTTCAGTTTATGATGCAGCGAGAGCTTCGGCCGATTCAAATTGAAGGTCCGAACCAACGATTGATGAAAAAATTAAAAAGCGCTTGCATCAACTGAACAAGGAGATTTGCTGGGCAAGACCAAATTCGTCCCATATGCAGTGTGTGATTGACTGCATAAAATCTGGTAATCCTTTTACGGCAAGGGTCCATAAGTTCGCTAATGAAATTAAGATCCATCATCACACATTAAAAAGGTCAAAGCTGCTGAGATTCGTGAAGTAAAACATTCATTGAATGAAGGCTCTGAAACACAATACATTTCAAGGATCCGTGATTCTCATGGATACCTCTGTAGCGGAACGAATGTTCGTGAGCATAAGGTCATTCATTTATTTACATGGACCCTTTGAAGATATATGCTTCTGGAAAAGAACATCTTGTAGATGCTCTTAGTATCGTCGGGAGGTATACACGGAAAATCAGTATGGACTTTTGATTGGATAAGGGTGCCAAAATTCATCTGAAACGTGGACGAAGAGCAGGTATAGATAAGGACCCTGAGCTTGTTGACGGAAGTACAATTAGACACCTTAGCACTGGAGAGACCTAAAAATACCTGGATGTGCCTGAGAACCGCATTCAGTATACAACACCAGTAAAAGAGGTTCTCCAAAGCAGATACAAACACCTGCTCCTACGAATTCGGTCGTCAAACCTGTCGTCCTTGAACAAGATATCTGCGACTAACATGCTTGCCGTCCCAGTTCTACTCTATTCGTTTGGGGTGGTTCCATGGACGAAGAACGAGCTCAGGGCCCTTGATGTAACTACGCGCAAGATGACGCATATGAAGAAAAGCTTGCACATCAATTTGTCCGTTCCGCGCTCATACATCGCACGCCGTAAATGCAGACGTGGACTTCTTAATCTTCAATGTCTGTACAACCGAATAATCTTGAGTAAAAAGCCGCGGAGAAGGCAGCTGAAACCCTTGTACCGAACTTCTACAAAATTGTGAACGATCAATCCTTTCCATATGAGTCAACGTTTGCTTTCCTCAGATCATCTGGTCTCAATTCAGAAACAGAGAGTTTCATTTTCGCGTGTCAGGACTGTGTGATTTCTACCCCAGCATATCGTAGAAGTATATTATGTCAAGATGTTTCCATCGATAGGTGCAGGGCGTGTCATAAGCTTCCTGAGCACGTATGGCATATACTATCGAATTGTCCTATTCACGCAGGAACGACGCATCTGTACAGACACAATGCTGCCTTAAGAGTGCTTTACCACCATCTTTGTCGTTCGTACGGCGTTAGCCGCGACCCTGCCCTGTCTAACGCTCCAAGGAGGATAGAGTCTGTTGTTAAGAACGAGGAATGCCGAATCTACTCGAACTACGATTCCTCGACAATATTCCCTATCCAAAACATAAGACCCGACATCGCGCTCCTTGAGAAGCGTGACCGAACTATGTTCATGATCGAATTCTCGGCTCTGTCTGACTTCAACATCAAAGAAAAGAAAACCGAGAAAAACCGTTTGTAATGAAATTGTTGTTTGATGATCCAGCAGGAAATTGGCGAAATCTCCCAAATTGGATGGGATTCAACTGCAGGCGAAGCGTGCATGGGAGAAGCTTGTGTCAGTTGTAGCAGATGCTGCAAACCAATCCTTTTTCCTAATTGCAATTACGAATGATACAAAAGATGGGGTGATCAAAATATTAAAAAGGCTCCTCAATTAAGGAGAGCCTATTTCCTTTTGACGCCCTTTGGCGCACTTTCCCTATATTTCTGTGTTTTTCATTGTGATCAGGATGATCAGCTTATTCTGGAACTTTGCCCATGCGTTGAATGATATTATATAATGATATTATAATCATATTTATAAAAGCAAGGTGAAAGAACAAAAATCATTGTTGTTTAAAAACTTCGAATTCTGCTCGACGATTTTATTCAAATTTTCAATTCTCAATGTTAGAAGAACGCACACTTCAACTCTTCAGAGGTACATATAAGAGAACAACTTGAAAGAATTCTGAGGTAATAAATGTAATATGGTAGGAGAAACAATCGTTAGCAATAAGGTATTTTATGAAAGAAGGAAGGATTTTCTAGAAAATTGGAGTCATAGTCGGTGCTCTTAATGAAGGTCTGCAGCACTACTGTGCATGCATCAAGCAGGGCTTATCATTGGTATCAACAAAAGAAACTGATCGAGAACATGTGTTACGGAGGTAATATGAAGAGAGGGAGGTGGGAAAGTGGAAACGCTGAGAAAGGTGGAGAGCTCTGTTTCGGGTTAAGGTTGAGTGGACGAGACAAGACTTAGGCGGCGAGCGCCGGTCCGACGCAAGAGGATTCGGGACCCCTCGGACGGTTCCGCTTCGCCTCGGGCTTCTTCCAGAAACAAATTGAAGAAGCAGCTCGTCCGCAGTGTCAATTGTTCTTAAAATTGTTGTTTCCAGGGTCGAATGTCCTTTAAGTATATTCGGTTCTCTGATATGGGTTTTCAATCCTGTGTATGGATTTAATTCTGTATAGGTATATCAGTAATTTATTAGAATCCTTTTACATAGCTTGAGTTAAGATTTATGTCAATAGTCATTTTGAATTTTCCTGTATTGTTGGTGCTACTGATCCATTGCCATTTTTCCATTGATTCAACCAAAAGTTTCCAACTTGAAGTCATCAACGTTCCACTCCCCAACACTCTTTCCTTTGATGTTTTTCAGTTTGTAAATTGTAGGGGAAATTCTTCTTTTAATAATAAACGGACCTTCATAATTATAGTTTAGTTCGTCTACCTTTTTGTCCGCTTTATTTGAAAGTTTGGTTACTACTTTCAGGAACCTATCGCCTACTTTATATTCTGATGGTCTTCTTCTTGTTTTATACCTTCTTGTAAAAGTACTTAGGCGTTTTTGTGTGCCTAGTACCAAATTTTTCCGCTTGACCTCTTAAGGTGTTGTAGCAAATGTTAATTGATTTTCTGAACTAATTTCATAGTTTATTTCCGAGTCTGGTGAACCTTCAAAGTTCCTTAAACAACAAACACTTTAGAAATCTCAGGTGCAATGCATATAAAACAGTAGTAAATGTTGGCAAGGTTAAACCAAAAACCACACCTAGTGTACCCGGAGGCTTTTCCTGCGCTGAATCCGAATCCGACCTCATAAAAATTCCAGCACCCTCAGTTTCCGAGATATTCCAACCTAAATGGTCCAATAACACGTCATTCTGAAGTATTCGAAGCCCCGTAATATCGCGAGAGAATTTTCCTTCCCAATACACACGATGGCATCGTAAAGAACTACTCTTCAACTTCAAAATGCAAGCTCCAACTTTTCGATATGATTTTTCCGGGCCAAGATGTGGTGAATTCAAAAATGAAAAATTTCACTTTTCACGGATATCATTTTTGCCTCAAAAATATTTTCCCAGGAAACGAAAGTAGCAAAACCATGTCTATTACAGCTCGTTGTATGAAAACCCCATTTCAAATACCCTCGAGCTCTGTAACCTTCGAGTCTATAAGTCCAGCCCCGCACAACCCGATTCCCTTATTCCTCGAGACCAGTAACCTGCTATGCAATAACCCCGGACCCCCACAACCTGATTTGCTTAACCCTCGAGCGCAGTAACCTGCGAGTCTATAGCCCTCGATGACCATAATTCAATTCTCTCAATCGTCAAGTACTTATTCCTTGAGCGTATAATAAATATGGACCCGCAGGTTACTGGGCTCGAGGGTTAAGGAAATCGGGTTGTGGAGATCTAGAGTTTTTGACTCGCAGGTTACTGATCTCGAGGATTAAGGAAATCGGGTTGTGGGGATATAGGGTTATTTCATAGCAGGTTGCTGGGATCGAGGGTTGAGGAAATTAGGCTGTGGGGGACTAGGGTTATAGACTCGCTGGTTACTGGTCACGGGGATTAGGAAAATTGGGGTGTAGGGGTGTAGGGTTATTGCAGAGCAGGTTACTGTGCTTCAGAGTTGAGGGAATTAGTTTTTCGGGATCTGGGGTTATTGCATAGCAGGTTACTAGGCTTGAGGGTTAAGGAAATCGGGTTTGTGGGGGTCTGGGGTGATAGACTCCCAGGTACCAGGGCTCAGGGGTATTTGAAATCGGGTTTTGTGGGTCTGGGGTTATATCAATATACAGCAAGCTGTAATAGACATGGTTTTGCTACTTTTATTTCCTGGGCAAATATTTTTGTAGCAAAAATGATGTCCATGAAAAGTGAAATTTTTCATATTTGAATTCGCCACATCTCGGCGATGTTACAGGGCCACGAAAACATGAAAATAACGTGTTTTTGATCTGTTTAGGTTAAAATATCTCGAAAACTGAGGGTGCTGGAATTGTTTTGAGGTCGAATTCGGATTCAGCACAGGAAAAGCCTTCGGGTACACTAGGTGTGGTCTCTGGTTCCGGACCATTGTGAAATTTTGTCGGCCTGTGGTATTGGAGTTATTGAAACTTGTGTCGAATATTTTAGAAACAAACCTCACCATTTGGGTCCCCTTTTCTCAGCAGGGTTTCGGGATTTTTAGGAAAAGCGAAGGTGAGGTTTTGGGTTAGATGCCAGGCATTACGGAGGTAATATCAAGGGAGGGAGATGGGAAAGTGGGAACGCGGAGAAAGGTGGAGACATAATAAAACAAATTTGTCCGAAATTAAAAGAGCGGTTTGTTACCACTTACGTATCCGATGAATTAAGTCTCGGAGGGCGGAAAGTTGAGGTGGCCTTAGAGAAGGCTGACGTGGTGGTCTCCTGAGATTCCTGTGGGAAGCGATGACCCAGGTTAGGAGTGACGTGGCCTCGGCGAAGGGTGAAAGGGGATGCGAAGCACGAGCACTGTTTCGTGTTAAGGTTGAGCGTACGAGACAAGACTGAGGCGGCGAGCGGTGGTCTGACGCAAGAGGACGCGGGACCCTTCGGACGTTTCCGCCTCGCCTCGGGCCTTTTATGCAGGGACTTGCCGAGTTACCCTCCTTACGTAACATTCCTGTTACACATTTCAAAGAATCTTACCATTCTATCCTTGAATTTTTTCGACAACACTTCAACTCAATTACAGTTATCGACAACCTTTAGCATCTAAAGAACAAGGAGAAAAATGGTTTTGTTAACTTCTTTGATTTTAGTCTCTACACTCATTCAAAAATATATCTTCGACACATTCTCCACCTTATAAGTCTTTGAAATTGGCGTTCTTGTGGTTTTGTGTACTACGTCACACCAATTAAGTCTTTATATCCTCAATTTTGGAGTCAATTATGGAAGCGAGACGGCTTCTGCGCCTCCTCTCATAAAATAATTTTTTTCCCCGTTTTTTTCATTAACCTTCAACTCTAATAGGCTTTTTTTTCAAAAATTGACCCAGCTCAAATATTGTCTTCTCGAATTAAAAAAATTTCCGTCTAATATCATACATTCAATTACAACTTTACCCATTTTTCAGTTAACCAATTAATTACTTATCATTATTACAAATCACTCTTAATTTTTCAAATCTGAGGGATTTTTTACCAATAAAAACTTTTAAAACAACTATGACACTTTTCAAATCCACAATATCACAAAATAATATTACAGAAGACATACGCCAAAAGTCATTGATTCTCATGACTCAACATTATGATAAGATCTCACTTCCTCATTAGTATGACTTCGACTATTTGAAAAAACCGTAAGTTTTTATGGAATTCCTTATTGTTGACTATTTTTTTCTCCTACCATATCATACCTATTTATTACTTAGGTATTTTCTTCAATTGTTCTGTAATAGATATCCCTCAATTATAGAACATTACATTTTTGAAACGTTGAAAATTTTAAATTCTAATAAAATTATTTGACAAAGGTGGAAGTTTCCAAACAACAATTCTTGTTGTGCTTTTACATTGCTTATATAAATATTGACCCCCTGGGCGTTAGAGGACTCCTTGTATTATAATATTATTATGGAGAATAATAACCTCACTGCGTGTGTTCAAAATTCTAGCCAGCAGCAGGTCACCACGAACAATCCAAATTGCTACGAAACATGTGCCCGGAAGCGCCAAGAGTTATGTGACTAGCGTTATTTGGAAAAATATACAAGAGTAAATAATTTCAAGTTCGCATGACAATATAATTGAAAGAAAGAAATTGCGAATTTGTCAAGCAGGAATGGGCATAAAATATACTGAATTCTGTGAATAAGGGTTAGTATAACAGAGGAGGTGGAATACAATACCCCTATGGGGATGCAAAATATTAGATGTAATAGAATATAATATTTAATTCCTACGTAACTTACGAGAAAAATAGCAACCCATGCGAGGCCAATATTATCGAAAGATATTGTGCCCTGAAAAGGATTGTTTCCTTGTCCTTTGCACTCCGTATAGTAATAGTTCCAGTTCACACATGTGCTGTTATTAACGAACGTCTTATTGCTATTGATAAGTGATGTATAATTGCATACTGTATCTCCTGTAAACAACACATATAGCACAAGGTCAATTTTTACAGTCAATGTAAACAGAACATGTCAGAAATCGACAGAGAAAAAGCAAGGATTTATGATTAAACCATGCAACGCCGAATTTTTAAAGCAGAATTGGATAAGATTCACAATGCTTATGAATAGTGAGGATTGGAAACCTCAATTCGATGAAAGTGAGGGAACTAAACTGGATTATGAACACAAAAAGATGGATAGGGTTCCTGTAGTCATTCTCTTAAGGGCACCCGGTGGTCTAGCGCTCGTAAATTTAGGGCTTTTTTGAGATTTTTTTTTGTAATGAAAGAAGTGAATCACAATTATGAAGGCTTGTAGCTATATTTCAACACTTAAATAGAATAAAAAAACATTAGTGAAATTATTAAAAAAATTTTTTATTAATTTTTAAAATGGCGCTGAAGAGAACCCCTTCAAAAAATTAGGCCTGGGTGGCGAGATGGATTTTGGCACTTCCATCCATCAGAAAAATATAAACAAAAGTAATTATTAATCTGTATGAGTGCAGCTGTAGCCTGAACTCTAGCGAAGAAGACATGTTTCATTTATATGGTGCAACGGATGGATGTAGCGTTCTCGAGGAAAAGACCAAAGATCCATAAAAGTACACGATAGAACAACCTTCTCCGGTGATGATGTATTCTACATACACAGTGTAAGTATTTGACGTCGTTTCTTGAAGGAAATGACTACCAGAACACTGAACTACTCGTAAAAGCAATCATTTCAAGAGAATATGTGTTATATGCACGTGATACTCGAAGAAATTACTGCGGAAACACCAAACTGATCATGAAACCGAAATCCCGAGGAGAAGATTTTTTTATACATCTTGTAGGCGGTCTTTTATACATCTTGAGTGAGCGGTCATAGTGTTAAGGAACATTGTATAGAATCTGGAAGGATGTAAGGGATAAGTACTTTATGCAAAAAAAAAAAATCTGTAGAACATGGTGGTGTAGGCAAGTCCCTTTTTCAAGGCTAATAGGCTGCAGAATGAACTGTTATCTACCTATCTATCTACTAAGTGTATGAAATACATATTCTCTAGGAAGAATGAGAAGAATTTCGAGAATTAGGCTCTCGATTCTTGGCAGTTTTCCATTTGAATGCTGATTTACTGATAAAGGAAAATTTCCATTCCATGACTGATCTAACGGTATTTACGGTATTTACCTGTCCCTGCGTCCTTCTCATACACATCCCTTGCTTAAAATTTCCCATGTTGATTCCACTTCCAAATCTTCACCTATTAATTCCTTATTCTCCAGTAGTACAACAAGGCTTGAACCAGACGAGTTAAGCTTACCCCGAAAGGGATTTGGCCTAATGGTATAATAATAATAATAATAATAATAATAATAAAATAATAATAATAATAATCTATCCTTGGAACATCGGGACACTGACACCAGCAGTATTAGATAAGGTAATAGATTGTCATCGGCAAAGACTTGGTGTTTTTACTGCCAGGCTTCGTCGATATAACAAGAGTAGTGCGAGAAGGCAGAAAAATCGAACCTTCCAGGAAGATGAACGGAGGTTCTATCGTGAACTGAAGAAGGAGCAGAACATGCAGCTGAACACC
>WSXT02219007.1:0-17085 GCA_011762715.2 Neuroterus valhalla | reverse complement strand
TATTATCCTTATGACGTGAAAGCGTGCATCGGCTAAGAACCTTTCTGTCCTTTATATCTTAGGGTAAACTATCAACCATTTAAAAGGCATGCGGGGTAAAATGGGAGAACGTCATCTGTCACTATCTCCCGGTCTAAATGTATCTCATTTATTCTTCTTATCAATTTGAAATACCGCGCAAATAGCATGGCAAGTCAACAGTAAATTCCATCACTCGCATAATCGACCATCTGATTCAGCAAGAAATTATTTCAGCAGTAATAAAGAAGAGAAAGTTTGTTCAATCAAACTATTTCGGCTCTAGGAAAGCTTGGACTTTTTGCATCTGATCTTGTTGGATACTCATTCGATGCAGCCAGTAATATGGCTGGAGAACATAAAGGACTTCAGGCAAGATTTAAGGATGTTTCACCGTATTCAGTTTATTATAGATTTGATGCTTTCACGATGATCCATCATGATGAAATATGGTTTTTCGGGTTTCGATCGTCTATAAACTACAAAAAATTTTATCCAACGTTTTTATCCGAATCGCACTTGTGCCTAGGCATTTGGAAAGAGACCGCATCGTCCGCTTTTGTTGGAGCTGGGAAGTTAAGGATTTTGTTAAAAAAAATAAACGGAAGAAGATGGTGGACTAAAGAAAAGGGTGTCAATCAACTCTTTGGAAACGGTTCACTTCTACCCGTTCTTATCGACGTATTTGATTCAATTTACAAAAACACCAAATTTGAAAACAACAGTAAGGACAACTGCAAATCTTCCAACACGCAGATCCTACTTCAAAATATCTGCAATCCAAAGAGGTCGATTTCTTACAGTCGCATCGAATGCCAATGAAACTTATTGATTCCATTGAGAAGTTGTCTTTTGTTAAAATTATGAAAAAGGCAAGAAACGTAATGACTGAATGCAATGTGACTTTGAAATCGTATGAAACAAAAATGATAGTGAAAATACAAACGCGGTTCAATACTGAATTTCAGGACAAAAGAATTCCTCGATGCCCTAAACGTCCTGGAGAACAAGCAGGTAAAATAAATACAGATAAAACGTATGTATACTGTATACATATGTATCCTTAAAAAATGTCTCTGAATTACGAGATCGTTTCGCATCCAATTCGAATAGAGTATACAAAGCTTGTACCTTACTGAAACCTGAAAAATTTTCGGAAATCGAGCATGATGGTGACGAGGAAAAAGCCAGGAATGAGCTGCATTCATTTGCCAAAAATTACATGGGGTTGTGCAAAAGCATTGGAGTCGAATTCCGATCAGGGGAAGACCACAGTTTCGATGTTGATCTCCAGGAAGATGCTAAAGATAGCTACATTGAAGACGACAACCCCAAAGATAGAAAAATGGAGGGAGATAAGGCAGGTTGTAAAAAAGGTTGTCCTAGATGCCTTGGACTTAAGTTACCTGCGAACGAAGTTTCAAGTTCAGAAGAATTAGGCAGATTATTGCACGTTTGATGAAGTTCTCGTATAATAGTAGTGTTGAAAATATTTTCATCAATAAAAATCATTTTTGTCAGGAGAGGTAATACCCCCTTTTTTTTTGCTCTTCAGGAAGACGCCCCTACTCAGTGGCTACCCGCGAGCGCCCTGAGGTACCCAGTCCGACACTGGGATAGTTCGGTCAAAAAGGATTTTATAAAAAATAGTTTAAACCTTTTCCCCAACAATAACTTTAGCCAGAAAGACTAATTTTTTACCAAAAAGCCGAACTTAGAAGAAACGTGTAGCCCTTAACAAATGAGGAGCAATTTTTGAGCAAAAAGTTGCATTTTCGACCAAACAGATTAACTAAGAACTGCTGAATTTCCGACAGGAAAAAGATTTTAAGTCATTGGAGTAAGAAATTTTATTCAAGGAGAGTAATTTCTCATCAAGAACGATTGATTTTCAACCAAAAACATTAATTTTCTACCACAAAGAGAGATGACTAACAACATACAATCATGAAATTGTACCAGAGAAATATAACTTGAAGAAAATAGTTCGATCATTAACCAAAAAATAATTCTAAAAATAATTCCAAAAGAGGAGATTCACTTTTCAGTGAAATTGACGAATTATTCAAAAAAATACATGAACTTTGTGTCAAATAGCATAATTTTAAACCAACAAGAATATATTTGTACCAAGTAAGACAAACTTTCCGAAAATAGTTCAATCCTCAACCAAAACCGATTAATTTTTTACCAAACAGTTAAAATTTCAACCAAAAAGGATTAAGTCTTAATCGAAAAATGAATTCTTAAATAAAACAGTCGAATTATAAACCAAAACGTTTTCCCTAGTTTCGAATACATTCTTAAATTCTCAAAACAAAAAAAAAAAAATTAAACGTCCAACCAAAAAATTTAATTTCCAACATAAGATACAAAAGTAAACTTTTTAACCATGAAAAATGGCCTCTCGAACAAAAGAATTTGAAAAAATTATTAAATAAAATATTTAAAATACAATTATAATTATAATAATTTATGAATATTATATTATAATATATTATATTATATTTTATATTGAATTATACCTATATGAATAATAAATGATCAAACAGTGCAGTTTATCTTCAAAATTTTAACAATATTAGTTCAGAAAACTGGAATTTTTTCTTCTAGACCTAATTCCATGGAAGTTTAACGTTTATTTCCTGAAATAGTGTGGCACTCCTTAAAATACCTCGGCATTTTTTAAAACTTTCTCAGATCTATAAAATCCCAAAAAATTGTTTTCAATCCTTGAAATCTCTTTATATTTCCCATAAAAAGATAGTTCAGAAACCAATAAAATACTGAGTTTATTTCTTCATCTTCGATCCCGCTCAGTAGGTCACAAACTGTTTTCGGAAACTGAAAGTAGATGTCAGCACCAACCGGACTTATCGTTCCTTGAGGAAAGAATTTCTGTTTTATTCTTAATTCCATAAAAAATGTATATTTCGATAAAAATTGCTTTAATTACTTGCCCATAAAAAATGGGGAAAACGTACATTAGAACTTTGATTATTTTCCAAAACAGTTCTTTCACTATGTTAAATTTTTTGAGACGCCCCTGAGATCAGTTTACCAATCGGAAAAGAACATTCCATCAGTTCTTCCACTGTCCACATAACTGTGCCAAAGATATTATTCTTTGACTGTGCTGTCTATGTCTAACCCACATGACACATTGTTCGTGACATAAGATACCAAAACAAATAATAATGCAAGAAACCTCTTCTGTTCAATGATAAAAGTGTGATGAACTCATATGAAAATATAATAACAAAAAAATGATTCCAAATTAGGTGAGTTTTAAATCTTTGGTTTCATACAAAACATTTTCTTTGGTGTAAATATTATTCAAAAATAAACTGTGCATTCGGATTGGGCGGTTTATTTATGATACAATGACAGATGGAAATTCAAATTAAGTACAATCATCATAAAAACATGCGTATAGGTACTGGAATAACTGAAGATGGGAGTGTGTGGAATGATAAAAAGAGGAAAATTATTTTGTACTAATTGTACTTTGTACTTTGAGACTTTCTACTCCGCTGCAGCGAATATATCTTTGGCTGCAGTGTCGAGTTTCCAGCTCGGGCTGAGAGTTTATACTTGAAGAAGTGCAACACGAACTAGTCTCAAAAAGTGTCAAATCACGAATATTGAACTGTCAAGTTTTGTTGAAGTTGCTTTTCTGACACTGACAGCTGACACTTAAAATTTTCGCGCTTTGAGGTAGGTCAAATGATCGATAAAAAAGTTCAAAAGAGGTACAAGAGTGACGGATAAGAAACAAAGACCATTATTGAATCAATCTCAAGTCAAACAAGTTATATAGATTCGAAGTCCCAAAATCTTTTACTACATCGTCTCTGCGTAACCATGCATTCTTTATCTATAATGTGTGTATCTTTATCTACAAGTTTCTTTTTTTTCCTTAGCCTATCTTATCTCCTAATATATGTATAAAATATGCATATATGTAATGAAATTCTTATCATAATTCAACTTGACGGGGTGACTGAACGACGAGTGATCGAGTGTTCGAGCGTTTTTAAGGATTTGAGCGTACGGACGAGAGAGTGTTTTTATTTTTATTTATTCATTTTTTATTCTACTTTATTCTACTTATTCTTACGAGACAATTTATCCCACCTCATTTTTCTGTGTGATTTCCGTTTCCTTTTTCTTTCACTTCTCTTTCACCTTAACCTTTTCCTTTACACAATCATTCTCTCATTGTACCTGATTTGCTCCTCTAGCTTCCTCCAATTCTCTCATTCACTCTTCCCCAGGTACTTTCCACCCCAGAATCCGTACCACGTTATTTTGACAGCTTCCTTTATCTTCCATTACTCTCTCATACATCCCATGCATGTCCTCATGTTTCTTCTTCCCATTCACATATTCTGCACTTTCTTTTCTCCTTTTCTTCCCAATACATTGCTCCCCTGACCTCGATCCCCAATCTAAATCTTGCTTTTCTTTTCCATTTCTTTTCTCTACACCCCTTTTCCGAATACTTTGGTAGTCCTTCCTTTTTCATAATCTTATACCATTTATTGTATTTTGATTCCTTTATCTTTCCCCATCTTTCTATCAATTGACTTTCCTAATTTTTTTCTTCTAATTCTGTGAAGTTCGTTCCACTTTCCTCTCCAATATGCCTATCTGTAAGGAACACCCTTCTTTCCTCTTCCCATTTCGTTACCTCAATCGCTCTCCCACTTCTTTCTTCCTCCTCCTTCAGATATTCTTTCGCTTACTCCCCTCTCTTTTCCTCCCTTATCTTTTCTTCAAATTTCCATGCACTCTTTCCTACTCTGACACTTAATTTATCCTTTTGCGTTTCTTATCTCACCATTTATCCAGGTGTCCTCTAATCCACTCCTAGAGTCCATCTCACATATCGTTCCTGTAACCTTTACATCTCTTTCCTTTCCTTCATCCTCCATATTTCTGCTCCAGGTCCTTAAACTGGCCATACCAGTGTATCAAACAACCACATTTTCCTTTCCAATCTTTCTTGAATCTTCTTTCTCCTATTCCCTATGCCTGCTTCATTACCCCTGCCGCATTTTTCTCTTATAAGTGCCTTATGATCTCATTTGCTTGCAAGGTGTTTCCCAAATATTTGTACTCTTTTACTTCTCCTATCTCCACTCTCTCCCATCTCCCAGTCTACACTTTCGTTCTTCCCCCTCCTTTTCTTAACCTTATTATCTTCGTCTTTCCTACATTTTATGTCAATTTCTTCTCATCTGAGTATTTCTCCAACCCTGTAATTAGATCCGCCATTCCCTCTTCATCTTCTGCCATCATTACTATATATCTGATCAGCTACTTGTATCCTGCTTTTTGTCTCACGAAATATTTCTGAAACTCTCTCTATCAGACCTCTCCTTATACCTTTTTTACCATAACCTCTTCTATCTCTTCCCGCCCCAGAGAATCAAACGCCGCTTTTAATCTACGAACATAGCTGCTGCTGTCCCAAAGAAGAACCTAGCAAGTGACTTTTTCCATAGTGACTATTTTCAGGCATATATGCGTAAGAAAATAACCTCTATGGCAAAAGTCACTTACTAGGTTTTTCTTTTGGACAGCAGAGCTATGATTCTCTCTTTTTCCTTTTTAATACTCCTATTTATTATATAATTTACAACGTATATGTTGTCTATCACCACCATTCCTTTTCTTAACCCTGTCCGATTTGGTGACACTATCTCTTTTCCTCAAATTTTATATTCATCTCTCCAATGATACCGTTATATATAACTTGTTCAAGGTTGGCTTTGCGTCGCTCCCCTATAATCCTTAACCTCCTTTCCTTTGGTTTTTTTCAATATCGGTATTATTATCCCTTCTTTCAAAATCTCTGGCCAACCCTCTCCTCGCCATACCCTATTGCACATTATCCATGCCTATTCCTTTAGTTCAGTCCCCCCATTTCTTCATACTTCATTTGAAACTTCATCCAGACCTGGAGCTTTCCCCTTTTCTCTCCTTATTTAACACCTCCCAAACCTCTTCATCTATTCTAGCTTTCTCCGCCTATTCTTCAAACCTTCTTTTTCTTCTCACGCATCTAAGTATATTTCTCCTTTTTTTCTTCTATATTCATCTCCACTACTTATCCCTTTATTCCATCTTCTCAGTTCCTTTCTCACTTTCTTCTTTTTCTCTTTATATTCCTCATCCCATCCATTCCTGTTCTCTTTCCCACTAACTTTTACCCTGCTTGTTCCCTCCAGCACTTTTTTTCACATTATTTCCATCTCTTCATTAACATTCCCTTCTCCCATTTTTACATCCTTTAGCTTCTCCTAAAATCGCTCTTTTCCTTCTATTGACTAATCCCCTCTTCCTGTTCTTTTTCTTTACACCTTTTTTACCCGTATCTTTGATACTTTTATCACCCTCTAACGTCAGTTCTAATGGAAAATGATAAGAATCTGTACACTCGCCCACCTCTAGTTTCTTGACCTTCTCTGTTACCTCGCCGTCTTCCCTATTTAGTATCTTGTCTTTGGATTTTCTGCTTCGCTCTTCTCCCCATTCCCTTCCTCCTTCATCTTCTGCTCTGGCATTATTCTCCTCCTATTACAAGCCTAATCCCTTCTTCATCTTTTTCCATCACTTCTTCCATCTCCTCAGATTCCTCCTGCATATCTCCGTTTACATACACTCACTGTCTTCCATCTCCGTCCTCCCAACTTTATTTCTTCTACCACTAATCCTCCAATTTCCTTCTTCATCACTCTCCTATCCTTCTCTGCTAGATATTCCTTCCTTACTTCCATTACCTTTCCTTCCTTATTCCCATCACCATTCTTCCCATGGATCCGCCTTTGCTATTCCTTCTCTTTGCATTTTAAATCTGCCAACTGTAACCTCTTGGTAACCTTTCCATTGCTCTTTCCGATCCTTTTTCATCTAGCCACAACTTATACTAGCCTACTAGTCACAACTTATACTGTATATTCCTTTTCTCCCGTGTCTAATCATATTCTATTCTGTCTTCACTTCCATATAATTGCCTTTTCTTCAACATTACCTCCTTCTCATTACTTGGTAAAGAACTATAACATAACCTCAAATTGTTTCGGAATTCTTAGTCTTCTTTGAAATCTTCACCGATTTCCTTTATTGAACGCTAACGAAACAAGTGACTAAGAATTTAATAAGTCTGAATATTGATCTGAAGAACCTTATGATTTTTTCAAATTGCAAAATACCAATTCTCAACAGAGAAAACTAACATAACGCTACAAAAATTTGGTCTAAATTATTGAACTCCTCCACTTTCAATGAGTTATGTTCAAAATCATCAATATTAGGTTAAAAACTGTAGCATAACCACAATTGTTTCGAAATTTTGAAGAAAGTTATAAAGTACGCGAAAATAAAGATGGAATAAAACAAGCGACGTTTAGTGTTGGTAGGAGGGTAATAAATTTTCCGAATCGTCATGAAATTTCCAAAATGGAGATAGAATTCCAATTCCAATCTTCTTCGAAATCCAATCATTATTCTCTGAAATTACCGATTTCTGGTGCGAAACGCCAACACAACCTGAAATTTCTAAAAAATTATTTTAAAAAATACGCTCTCAAGCATCTATTCAAGTTTTAATAATAGATTCATTGTTCTTTAATTCCTATGAATACACTGGAACTATATTTAGTGGATTGTTTTTGTGTTTCTTTGGGAATAGAAGAAAAGGGAATGATATGAATTGAGGGAAGAGTCGCTTTGTAAGGGGAGGAAAAGGAGAGGTAAGAGACAGTGAGAGAAGGTAGGGGTATCGAGGAGAAGTGAGGAGAGGTGAGGGGTAGCTATGGGAAATGAGGGGAGATTAGGAGAAGGGGAGAGGAAAAGTAAGGACATGAGATAAGGAGATGAGGGAAAGTGTAGGGAGGGAGATGTTTATCGTATCAGATTAAAAAATAGTTAAAACATCGCTCTAATGTTCGGAAAATGCGTGACACTATTTTCCTACAATTATAAAATTTGCGTGCTACTATCAACAGCATTTTGAATTTCACAAATTAGTCCAAGGCCTGAAATTCAAATTTTGCGAACGCAGAGTTTATGCAATAATCATCAGATAGTTTAATTGATTTTCTCGTCTTTAATTAAATTCTTCCAATAAGAATTTTGCATTCAATTCTTGTTATAAAACACATCAAGATGATACTTATTATATAAAGGATTTCTCGTAACGATGTGTTTCCAGTGTAAAATTTCACCTGCCAGAGCCAAAGAACTAAAAAAATAACCAATCCCTAATGCCACTAGTGCCCCTTGTAATTTATGAAAATTAACTAATGCTTTTTCAGATTCATTTTCCTGTCTCATTTCTGCAATTTTTGACCACTCCATCACATCTTTTAGCCATTTCTGAAGTAATCCCACTTCTACAGCACGTCTCACCTGAAAAAAATTATTTAAAAAAAAATTTCTTTTTCAAAATTGAATAACAGATTGCATAAAATTGGACCTTGTATAATCATCTATTATTGGAATCTTACCAGTTTATCTACTTGAGGTTTAAGGGGCGAATTTTTATCTAATCCGAGAGATACTGGCATATTAATGACACACTCTTCCATGACATGCAAATCTCGATCAGTCATATCATTCGCATTACGATCATTCGCTTTCTTTCTCAATTCAGCCTCCAGCACTTGTCTGCTGACTCTCGCTGCTCGTAGAACAAAAATATTTTCATAATAACAGAATCTCCCTTTTGCCACTCGAGACAATGCATCCTCTTCATTTTCAATCATCTCGAATCTTCCACCTACTTTCTGCAAATTTCGATCTTCAGATGAGAGAAAAAATTCCTTTTTTTCATATCCCCAACTTCCGACGGTAATTGAGGTTTCGGACAACTGTTCTACAGTGTCGATTGTCATTCTGAATAAACAAATTGAAAACAGATATTACTCCAAACTTTCAAAACAGATATTACTCTTCGAAGGGAAAAATTTACTCTAAAAATTCGCACCAAACAGATCTGAAAATGAGAAGCCACATTTCAACATAACCTCTTATATTGTGGTCATTTTGGCGGTGAATTTGAATTATATTTTCAGTTTTATTTTTATTGAAAACTGTGCCAGTAGGGTGAGAGCTTGTTTTTGATTGAGATTTCTGTTTACCTGGCAACTGGATTAGCAAGTGCAGCAGTCATGCTAGCTCGATAAGTAACGGTGATTAAGATTGTGTACAGCCACCAACAACCAATGAAAATTCTCACTGCAAAGGCTTTTGGTAACATAGGAAGGGAAACTTGTAACAACATACTATAAGTATATAAGATACTGTTTTGGGGATCCGAGAAAAGATAAAGGCCTTCCATTTCTTCGTCTAGTTTCTCTTTTAGTAGACTTTTCTTATTCTTTTTGATCATCTTGATTGCTTTTCTTGTTTTTTCGATATTTTGACCTCCAATTTTGCTGAGTATTATCCTCTTTTCGTAAAAGAGAGCGAATAGGAAAATTATGATTCCTCCCATTAGAAGAGTCAGGATCACCAAAATCCAAGAGTATAATCTGAAAAATGCAATATTCAAATTTTTCAATCTAGAATTGCTTATTATTCTGATTTTGGAAATTAAATCGAAGCAGACGCGAGTTGGAACAGAGAATCTCCGGAAGTCAAAAGTACAAATGGTATGGGAGTTTAAACTTGCATTGCGAGCCCTGACGGCCATCTAGCGAAATGACGAACATGGCTGCCACTAGGCTTCGCGTAGCATTGTTTACATCATGGTAGTACGACTCCTATGTATTTTTTGGACCAGATATTTGCTGCACCAATAGAGCCATCTTCAGTTGGACTCTATGAACTAAGAGCTCTGTGATTTCGTGTAAAGTTTAAATTCTTATCCTCAAAGTTTTGACCAGACGTTGCTATTGCCGTTGGTAATCTAATTTTGTTCATTGAAATAGTGGTTCATAAGTTGAACTAAAATAAGGAAAATTTTTGTGTAGGTATAGAATAATTTCCTAAATTATGACATGTTCCCAGTTGGAAACATTCACGTAAATTCACTGTATTCACTCAAACGCACAGAATTTCACGTGCATATTTTTGCATAGGTTATTATTTTGATTATTCATTATATCTTTATGCATCTTCATGAATTTTTATATTTCTTATATCTTCGTAGTAAGGAAATTACCTTTATATAAAGACATGAAAATTCGCGTTCTTTTAATACATTATTCAACTATTCATATTTAACTTATGAAGATTTGTTTTTCTTACTGTTATTGATGAATCTCCATAAATTTATTATAGATTATTGAATAATATTTTAAGAGAAGGAAAACAATTCGAAGAACTGTTCTAAATTTTCGCGGGCAGGGTTGCGGGTTGAGAGAGGGGAATGTTTTCTGTAGCCCAACTGGAGATGGCTCTGTAGGCGCAGCAAAATCTGGTCAAAAAAATACATGGAAGTCGTACTATCGTGGTTAACATGCAGGTTGAACTTCATCTAATGCTATACTAGTTATTTGTGTGCCGGTATAATTAGTTGGAAGTAAATGAGAAGTTTATGAATATAATATATTATATTCTTAATTTTTTATATATAAAAGTTGAAAAATGGAATTATCACGGAACCATAAAAAAGAAACGATACTCGCAAAGGCAGTGTGTACTGTGTTGTCGATTGTAGCTCCTAAAAAAATAGGAACACTAATTTGAGTTCCCACAAGAGTTACTAATAGATACTAATCAACAGATACTAGTTTGTTCTTTGCATTTTAGCAACATCATACACAATGTCTTTCCAAGAGTAACAGCCTTTTATCAAGAGTAGCAACATTTTTATCACGTTCGAAAAACACTTTTAAAATAAACGCATCAGGACCAATGCTAATAATATGCATGCCAAAAACGTGCGGCAGCCATGTTTGTTTTTTGCTGCAGTAACGCGTCTTTACCTGCGGTGGACGTTTTCTCTGCCAATACCTTGAAGAGTTGATTGAATATTTGTATAATTATTATATTGTTTTGTATAATAATTGTAATAATTTCAATTATTATTGCTGTTACAAGACAGCGTCTAAAGTGTGCGGCACTGCGGCTGCCGGAAGAAACACTGGAGATGCTTGGTGGAAAGATGGAATCTGTGCGGCTCTCAACGAGAAAAAACAAGCGTACTCGGAAAACTCTAATACTAGAGGTGTAAACGATGGACAAAGGATCAAACAAGAAAATTATTATAGGGATAAAAGAAAAGAAATCAAATATGCTAATCAAAGCAAGTAACGATGACATTAAGAAGACAAGGGAAGAAGTAATAGCTGTGGGGTAGTCGGAATAAAGAATGCTAGTGGTAAAATTTCATGGGGTTCGGACGAAGTGGAAGACAGTATGAGTGGGGTTTCCTATAAATTGTATGGAGGTCGGGCTAAAACGACGTTATATCCGTAATTGAAGAACTAAAAAATGATAAGGCTGCTGGTTCAAATGGTGCTACCGCTGAAATGCCGCTGAAATATGTGCTGTGAAACGTGAAGTTCCAAATGATTAGAGGAAGACGACATTAAATGCGTGACAGAGAATCTCAAGAATACACAGAAAACTCCATATTGCTGTGACAGCACAAAAAGTGTATCGCTCTGATTTGTATACGGTAGAGCTGCGACAGGGTCACGGTGGCGTTGCTATGGCTACCTGCGTTGGTTAATTTTCGCATAGCCTCAAATCTCGCCAAATTTTTACATTTAAAAGTTTGATAGAGTTAAAGTAAATATAATTTTAGTGCAAAATGAATGCGTGGGTAGAAAAAAAATTGAAAGAATGGGGATTCAAGAAATATATTGAATTTGTCCAATAACTCAAAATGCATGTGTCAACTATCGAACCCTTACAGCTCGGATCCATATTCAGGGTATTGCTATCGTAGCGAAGTGTGTCGCTCTGACAGCCCTACGTGTGAACTTCCGAACACGATACTCTCTATATTGTGTTGACAACGACAAAGTAACCTTGCGACCACTCTATATTGCTACCCTAGCAATATAGAGTTTTCCGTGTGGTAAGAGAGCGTTAACATATTACGTAACGTTTTTTTGGCCATTTACTGCCCCGTCCCTCCCCTCAGTAACGATTTTTCTACAGTTAATGTAAGTAACTTTATTATGGACGATATTTGTAATTTTTTTCGAAAGACATTAAACAATACCGTTGTAGGCGACGGAAGGAGAATCAATATTTGAACATTATGTCAGTAATTCAGAAACTAAATAATGGTGAGGCTGCTGGTGTGGACGGTATCACCGCTGAAATGCTCAAGAGCGATGGTGGATTTTTGTTTGTGCAGTTGTGGAGCGGAAATGGGTTCAGGGGATTGAGAAAGGAAGTACTAGTACTGAACAAGTCGGGACTGAGAATGATGGGGGTGTGATGACATGAGATTTGGACGAAGTGAAAGATTGTACGTAGTTTCTTCAATAAACTCTATGAAGGTCAAGCTATGGAACATCACAATTGAGATAATACCATAAAGAATCACGTTGTAGACGACGAAGGAAGAATCGATATCGACAACATTGTATCCTCTATTGAGAGACTGAAGAATGGTAAGGCTGCTGGTGTGGATGATACCACATCTGAAATGCCTAAGAGCAGTGGCGGACATTTGTTTGTGTGGCTGAGTTAATTGATGGACATGTGTGCTGTGAACAGTTAAGTTCCAAATTATAAGAGGAATGTATTATTCATCCTAATTCACAAAGGGAAGGGTGATGAAGGTGACTGTACGTATGTAAATCCGATATTCAGCTTGAGACAAATTACAGAAAAATGTTTTCAAGTAAACAGAAGTTTGTGTTTTTATTGTTCTGAAAAGGCTTCTGACAAAGTAGATAGAGCTTAACTTTGGGAAGTCCTAAAAGAGAATGCAGTGAATGGTTGGCTTCCAAAAGCAATAAGAGCTGTTTATATTAGTATTAAAGCAAGTGCAGGAGTAAATGGTCAACTCAGTGATTGGTTCGATATCAAGCAATGCGTCAGATAAGGTAGAGGAAGGTAACATAATTACTTGAAGGGTATAATTAGTAGTTTCCAAGAGTTTTCAGTTAGGGATTCAGGAGTCAGAAAAGTTAAACATTCAATATTATAGGGCCAGGTTAAATCCATTATATTTAAGTGACGAGGCGTGTAATGTAGATCCCCAAGATAAAAAGATGCTCTCCCATCAACAGCTTCTCCCAACAGTCCATTGGTTTGATTTTCTCCAACCTTTCCCCATTTTTCTTCTTTTATATTAACTGGTGCATAAAATAAGGGTTTGAAGTTGATGACTTTTGCAATTATTTTCATTAGCTAAAATTAATGTAGAATCCTCCTTTTAGTATTAAATAATATGTGATAACCTCTGTGAAATTCGGCTCAATTAAAAAGAATCAAACATTTACTGACTTCGAATTCTAATCCCAATGCTTGAGAAGTTTTTTTGGAGAAATCATTATAAAAATTTTCAGCGATTCTCGTGACTGCTGGTATGTGTTGGAACACGGCGACCCTAGAAAAATAATCAACATTTCACTTTTACAAGTTGCTTGAGAAGACAAATTCTAATCTAAAATCACAAAAGTTTTTGAAAATGTGATATTTTTCATCAATCATGTGAAAACACATATAAATTAAAAAATTGTAATTGGTATCTTTGATATCTTCTGAAATATTTGGAGCGAAAAAAATAAATCGCTGGAAATCGTTAGAATTTTGGTAAATATTTTGAGATATTCCGAGATGAAATATATGAAAATTTCATGAATCCATCTAAAATCTCTTGGAATTGGGAAATCTTTTGAAATCTCTGCCTTATCTGCTAAATCTTCCTAAATTTTCTAAAATTTGTGTTCTACAGTCTTCTAAAATCTTTGAAATTTTACGGAATATTATGAAACTGTGCGAATCTCTTGGAATTGAGAAATCTTTTGAAATCTCTGCCTTATCTGCTAAATCTTCCTAAATTTTCTAAAATTTGTGTTCTACAGTCTTCTAAAATCTTTGAAATTTTACGGAATATTATGAAACTGTGCGGAATTATCGAAATTTTTGTAAAATCTTTTGAAGCAAAATATTTTGAAATTTTCGTGGGTTGATTTATCATCTTTTGGAATTTTAAAAATATTCTAGAATCGATACATGGCCTCATGAATCTTCTTAATTTTTCCACATTTCTCACAATCTTTGCAAAATCATTAAAATTTTTGTAAATCTTGAGATCTTGAGAACCATTATGAAGTATTTAAAGTCTTTTGAAATCTTTGTGTAATCTTTGAAATCCTCTGGAATCTCCGTAAAATCATCTCATATGAAATGTTTCGAAGTATTGGTGAAATTACTCCTGATTTTTTTTAATCTTTGAAATTTCACGAAATATTTTGAAATCTCTGTAATATTCCGGAATCTCCGCGTAATCTTGGAAATCTTTTGGATTTTCTTTCTGGTCATTGTGGAATCTTTCCAATTCTTATGAATCTTTCAGAAATTTCCGGAATTCCTGGTAACTTTCCTGAAATCTTTTCATGTAGAATCTTTCGAAATTTTTGTGCAATGGTTTACAGTCTTTTGAAATATTTAATATCCTCGAAAATCTTTTGGAATCTCCGAATTTTTTGGAGATCTTGAGGACCTTCAGAGAAAAAACGTTTAAAATTTTTGGAATCTTTGGAATATTTCGAGATCTTTGCGTAATTTTTTTAACCTTTTGAAATTTGTGGAATCTCTCAAAATTTCTGCGTTATCCTGGAAATCTCATGCCACTTTTCAAAAAATTTATGTGATCATAAAGAATTTCGTAGATCTTCATGAAATCTTGAAAATCTTTTTGGAATCTTGGGAATATTTTGAGATCTTCGCATTATCTTTGATATCTGCTGGAATTTTTGTGAGAACTTTTCAGATTTAATGTTTCAAAACCTTTCAAAATATTTTTGCAGTGATTTAAAATCTTTTGAAGACTTCAGAAATCTCCAGCTGTTGTCTTTTCTGAAATGTTTAAAAATCTTTGCGTAATCTTTGAAATCACCTGGAATCTTCGTGAAATCTTCTCAGATAAAATTTTCGAAGTATTGGTGCGAAATATTTTCATATAGAATCTTTCGAAATTTTAGTGCAATGATGTTGAAATTTTTAAAATCCTCGAAAATCTTTCGGAATCTCCAAAGTTTTTAGAAATCTTGAAGATCTATCAAAATAAAACGTTTGCAATTTTTGTGAAATCATTAAATTTTTCGCGAATCTTTCAGGTATCTTGGAAGTCTTTCTGAAGTCATTGAAATTTTGCAATATATGTGCGTAATCTCTGAATACTTCTGAAATTTCTGTGAAACATTCTCTCATAAGGCGTTTTGTATTATTCGTGCAATGATTAACAATCTTTTGAAATCTTCAAAATCTTCAGAAATCTTCTGAGATCTCTGAAGTTTTTGGAAATCTTGTAGATATATTGAGATAAAATATTCCAAATTTTAGTGAAATCTCTTAACTCTTTGAGTTTAAGGCTTCAGAATCTAGAAATATTCGGTTCTATATCGAGTAACATGTGGCAAGTCTCTTGCGCATGCCTCTATTGTCGCATCTCGCCCGAGAAAATTGTAAATTTTTTGGCAAGTCTTCCGAACAATATTGTCTCCCTACGGCATCTCTCACCATCGGCAGCGGCAAAAGTGTGACGAGTCTTCAGCATAATACCATTTACAATTTTGAGCTTATGTGAAGTACATTATTCCCGGGACCCGTCACAGGAGTGCCTTTACACCCTTCACGATACTTGGGAAAAGAGGAAGGTATGTGACCTACATTATTTCTGTTACCCAAATTACTATTTTCAGGTAATGTGTCACTATATTAGTTCCATGGCCAGTCTTTTGCCCATTTCCTTTAAAGGAAGACTTCGAATTTTTTGATGGAGAGAGATGCCGCACTTTTGACACTCCCGAGGGTGAGAGATGCCGCAGGGAGACAATTCGGTTCGGGAGACATGCCATGAAATCGCCATTCCCCTCAGGAGAAATGGCGCGAAAGAGACTTGCCACACGTGGCTTGATATGAACTCCAATATTCCAATTCATCTTAAAACCTCTGAGACGTTTAGAATCTCCCTAAGATCTCAGAAATCTTTGGGGATTCAATGAAATTGCATGAAATCTTTTGGAAGCTTTTTAAAATTGTCTCGAAAGAATTTCGAAACCTTCTGAATCATTTCAAAATCTTTGACTTTTCCTGAAATTTTTGAAACCTTTCGAATACTTTGAATCGTTGTGAATTTCTCTCATATAATATTACCAAAGAAATTGATACTTATATCTGAGAATCTTCAAACAATTAGCATTATTCCTGTTTTTCTGTTATTGTAATATCTTGATATATATGGGAACAAATTATTCTACTTTTCATATTAAAAATGTTGAGTATGAATAATTTTACCCAATTTTTCATATACTGACCGTAAACGTTTATGTTGAAGATTTTTGGTTTTATGGGGAAAATGATCGATACCATAACGAAATCTTCCACTATAGAAGGAATCAATATTTTTTGTTTGAACGAGTCCTCTTATTCTTGCAGGATAATATATTGTATTTAAATCATACGACTCCCGCAATGTTTTTTCTCCAGATCGTCTTTTAAATGCACTATATCGTCGAATAAAAATGACATTTATCATTCTGTTCCAAAGATATTGCATTTCTGGATGGAATAATCGAAAATCGTTCATTAGGATAAACATTCCTCTCGTATCAATATAACGCTGCCTGGAATAATTTTTTATTTACTTTCATTCATATTATTTTTTCTTTCGAAAATAAATTTGAAACGATTAAAAAATCCCATGAAATAAAATTCCCGAAATATTATTCATCATTTTGATGAACATGTTTCCATAAAAATGTGCATAGGAAAAAAATGCAACTTGGGAAAAATAACACAACGTTTAGCAGAGGAGTATTTTAATTTATAAAATCAAAAAGCTGGAAAATGGAAGATGTCATTAATATTTTGACCGCTGGATATTTAAAAAAAATCTAATTTTTCCTATTTTCAAGTTAA
>WSXT02218996.1:0-17086 GCA_011762715.2 Neuroterus valhalla | reverse complement strand
GAGATTATTTCGGGAACCTGACGTACTGGTGTTTTTTGGACTCCGGATTCGGTTACAGCGACCAAAAATACATATAAAGTGGTCCGGCACTCAGACTTTCCACTTTACTTTTCATTTTATGGTGTCTGTGGAGAATTTTGGAAGTTATGTCAAAAACCTGATGTAATGAGGTACAATAAACTCTGGATTCGATTTCAGCGACCCAAAGAACATATAATATAAACTTCTGCGGCACTTATTTCAGCATTATAGTTTTCATTTTAGGGTGTCTTTGGAGACTTCTCGAGGTTATGTCGAGAACCCGACGTACTGGTTTTTTTTTGGACCTCGGAGGTCGAGATTGAGTTGAAAACCTGGCGCGCTGGGGTTTTTTGGACTCCGGTTTTGGATTCAGCGATCCCAAAAACATATAGACAACATGGTCTGACCTCTAGACCCAAAAATCAATTTTTTGTGTGTGGCTGTATTATTAACAAATAGTTGTTTCCGCAGCCCCTGGACTGAGTGCTTGATATTCTAATGAAAGAGGTAAACATTTACCATGCAAATCAGTTTGTATTGACCACAGAAGACAAATCTGAAATATATATATATATATATATATACATAAATCTGAAACAAAAAAGATAAATTTCCAACCAAACAGTCGAATTTTCAACCAAAACAGATAATTTTGTTTGGGAAAATACGAGGGGGCAACCACTGTTGTAATCTGGTGTACACTCTTCCATGTAATCCCATCTAATCCCACGTAATCTCATGAAATCCCACGTAATCTCATGAAATCCCATGTAATCTCATGTAATCACATGTAATCTCGTTTAATATGGTGTAATCCCCATGTATTCCTATGTAATCCGCATGTAATCTTGTGCAATCCCTTGTAATCTTCTGGTACAATAACAACTAAATTCTTATCAACGATTCGAATCCCCATTAATCTACGAGTTTCAAAATATATTTGGCAATATGCATATACATAATTTTTTAAATTCGATAAGTACAACAATAAATTTAAGCAATACAACTTGAATCTTCGTTAGGCTGAAATCCTAATCAGGGAGTAACAACAAGATTAAAATATAAACAATACAATAGAAGAAAATGGTTTGAAGATTATGAAAATTATAGATGTTATGTTTCAGTAGAAATGTAGCTTCTATTTTTTCGAAACGGCTTTTTATATTCAACGTCCAATTGTAGTGTAGTCTAGGTGTTATATTGTTCCTTAAGGAGGCCAGCGTCGTAACCAGGCATGTGCAGGCGGTGCGGCGCACCAGGGCTCCCGGCTCTAAGGGGCCCCTGAAGTTTTTTTTTCTTTTTTTTTTCTAGACATCATTTCAAATCATGAGCTAAAAAAGATTTTCATTAACATTTTTATAACATTGCATAAAATTGATTGAAATTTTTCATGCAAAGAGCCTCTGGGAAACCCTTTTTTCAGAAATTTATTCTTAAGGGACCTGTAGGAAATCTCGCACAAGTGCCCTTATGACCCTCGCTACGACACTGAAGGGGGCCTTTTCCTGTAACGCGTCAAAAAATGGTCATTTTTGGCAATTTTTTTTCACTCAGAAAATGAAAATACACATGAATCATCTTTCATATATTCAGATACATGTTTAAACAACAAAAAAGTGTTTTTCGTTAACAATAAATTGAAAATGGCAGACTTATGTTAGGTCGCGCAATCGTGTACCGCCATTTTCAAAACATGGATTCGAGGAAACTGCGCCCGAGCGCGCCACGCCGGTTCGAGGAACCATATCTTCTATAATATTCGGAGTTCAGCAATGAAACTTTGGAATTATATCCTCAGAACGTGACCCTATCGATCTACGGAAAAATTTTTGTTCTTGATATTTTACAGGAGAAAGCCCCCTTAAATACTCAGAGATTTTAAATTAGCACGAATGAAATATTATGAAAAAAATTTATTAGGATCATCAAATTTTATTTGTCTCTTTCACTATAGATTATAACTGACCATCGGAAATCTTGAACCGAGGAAATAAATTTCAAAAACAATAAATTCGGCGATACAGTATCATAATTCCTATAATATTAACCTAATTATCTTTTCCGTTATTTCGCTATAAATAACAAAAAATGTCATTTAATCACAATTGCTGATTCAATCAACTACTAGAAATTTCATTAGTTTCTTTCCGGGTATGTTCATAAATCTTTATACTATGTTATCTTGTGTAATCCCATGTAATCCTGTGTGATTTTATGTAATCTCGAGTAATCTCATGTAATCTTGTAATCTAGTGTACACTGGAAATCGAAGTGGCTAACCCCTCAGAAAAATACGAATTTTCAAAACAAATGTTCCAAATTTAATTCAAAAACAGAGTCGAATTCGCTAAAATGAGACAAATTTACAATAAATCTGAATTCTCAAACAAAACCAAATGATTTTGAACCAATTTTTTCCCATCAGACAGAATAATTTTATAAAATGAAACGAATTTCTAGTTCCTTAATTTGTAACCATACAGCTGAATTTTCAATCATTTAGCCAAATTTTCCACTTAAACATAATTAATAAACAGACACTTTAATTTTTCACCATGAAGATTAATTTTCAAAACAAATATTTGATCCTTAACCAGAGAAGAAATAATTTCCAAAAATAGGATCTACTTCCAACTGAATTCCTACAGAATAGGAGAATTTTCAACAACAAGCATAACAGTTTCTTTTGGAAAGCAGTATGATTTTTAACTCAATAAATAAATTTTCAAACCATATGCTGAATCTCCAAAAAAGAAAGAATAAATAATTATCGACAAAGGAGATCTACTTCCAACACATTTCTTACATAATAGTGGAATTTTCAAATTTGCAAATAAAATGTTGAATCTTAAACTAAAAAGAAAAAAATAATTTCCAGAACAGTACTTTCAACTAGTTTTCAATAGAATAGTGATATTTGTTTGAGTTTTCGAACAAATCATTTATTTTTAATTCAAAAAACTTTCTTGGTCAAGAAAGAAATTGCAACCGAATTTTTTGTTCTTCAACCCGAAAAGACGATTTCTTAACGGAACAGTTGAATATTGACTAAAAACTTCGAATTTACAACAAAAAGTTTTCATGCCCAACAGAATAGTTCATTTGAAGTTTCAACTAAAAAGTATGATTTGAATAGAGTAATTTAGGTCTCAACCAAATTTTGGAATTGAGGAAAAGAAATTCTCAAGCATAGAAATAATAGTAGACTCTTCAAATGGTAAGAACAAAATTTTGACCAACTGAATAACATTTTAGTTTAAGAAAATAAAACAAACGGAAGAACAAATGTTTGATAAAATAGTTTAATTTTTAACGAAAGAAATGAATTCTTAACCAAACAAATAATCCCAGCGGAGCTAGTCACTTATTTTTTACAACTCTAAAATGATCCCTAATTAAATGATTTATTATTTGAATATTGATAGGACCAGAAGAAAAACAAAAATTAAGATGATAATATTATTAAAAATATTGATCTTTGAGGAATTACCAAGATAAATCAAATAGTTGAATTACCTACCAAAAAAGATTTTTTAGTTAAGGATTAAGAAAATCCCAAACAAAGTACCGGAAGTTAGGGAGAGAAAAATGTATCTAAATTTTTGAGTTATAAACAAAACAGAGGGTAAAACTAAATTGTGAAATTTTTAAACAAAATTAAATTTTCAGACAAAAGATTAGGTAATTAAATTTTCGCTAGGAAAAAAATTTCTACCGGATACACTAAATTTCTTAAGGAAAAACATAAACTTCCAACCAAAGGAATTAGTTTGTGTTCGAAGAAATGAAACTTTCAGAAAATCGTTAAATCAACCAAGTACTTGAATTTCCTTTTAAAATTGATTTTTAAGGCCAGAAGAGGTTTAAATCAACAAAGGTTTTTCAATTGATAAAAAATAAAAATGTCAACTAATTCTTGAATTTTTATTCAAAAGAAGGTAAACTCTCCACAAGAGAGTTGATTTTCCAGTAAAATATTTGAATTTTCTAACAAAAAGTTCGTATTCCTACGAATTATAAAAAATTTCAACCAAAGAGGTAGATCCACTACAAAAACAAGGAAAATTCTAATAAAATACATGAATCCGCAACAAAAAAGACGATGTCGAATTTTCAACAGGAAAATTGTTTACCTGAACAGCAGAATCGGAACTAAAATTTTAAACCTGATAATCTAACCAAAAATATTCCATTTTTAATGAAGAATACTCACATCGTTAAAGAGAAAATCCAAATTTTCAATAAATTCTTCATAAGAATACTTGATTTTTAAACCTAAAAATACGAATCCTTAACCAAAAAGTATGATTCCTTCACAAACTTATTGAGTTTACATGAAATACTTATATTTTGAAATAAATAATTTAAACAATACAATATTATAAAAACTAGTCCTAATTTCAATCATGTAGTAGAATTCCCAAATAATTCAGTCTAGAAGACAAAGAGCTTTAACATACTGGTAAATTTTTGAAACAAAACGATTTTCTAGCTCAAACTGAAGTTAATTAATTTTTGGTGAAATCGGAGTTTTAATTTTGCAAAATCTTTCCAAAAAAATAGTTGAATTTTCAACCCGAGAAGTATCTTTGAAAAAGAAGACTGTTAGAATGTGTAGATTATTTTCCTATCAAAAAGGATTTTTTTGTGTCAAGAAAGAAAGAAATCTTGAACAAAAATACTGAATCCTACCAAACAGGGGAATTCGCAAGAGAGGAAATGACTTCTCAACAAAAGTGTTGAATTTCGACCAAAATAATATTAAATTTCGACCAAAGATGAAATAATTGAATGTTTAGCTGGAATAATCGTTTAAAAGCAGAAAAACAAATTCCAATAGGATTGTTAAATTTTCAACCAGAAGAATGAATTTTCAACCCGAATAATCATATTCGCGACACAACTTTGAACACAACAATTTTAATTATCAACGAAAAACTTGAACGCTCTACCAAATCAATGGAATTTTCAACAAAAGAGTTTAAATTTCTACCAAGAAAGATTTTTCAGTCAGGAAGAGAAAAAATTATACAATTTGTTAAGTTATGGAGACCAACAGATGGATTTATGGGGGAAAAGTTGAATTCCCAATGAAGAATATCAGTTTTCAAACCAGAAAAAAAGATTTCATCAAAAATTGTTGAGTTTTCAACGAGAAACAATTCTCATTCAACCGAAACGAGAATAATGGAAATTGTAGGTCCAAGAAATAAATTTTCAAAAAAGAAAACGGAGTATCAATAAAATAGTTACATCCTCGATCAAAATAATCCATTTTTATCAATTTTCGTTTAACTTTTAACCAAATAATTGAGTTTTCAACCAAATAAGATTATTACTCAACAAAAAATGTAATAGTTTATATTTCAACCAAAACAGTTCTGAATTTGAAATCAGAAATGGTTGAATCACATCACGAAAGATGAATCCTCCCAAAAAATTTCGGATCCTCAACCAAAGAACTGATTTTTTAACCAAATGTTTGATTTTACATAGAAAATGTTATATTTTAAGACATTTTTCAATTTCCGAGCATTGAATTATGTATTGAAAAGATTAATTTTCGACAAAAAATCCAAAACCGTCCGATTTAGCCTAATCACAAATTTTCGAGAAAAGAGTTGAATTTTCAGAAATGTTAACTGTGTAAAAGGAAAGAATTATTTTACGTCAAAAATGTTACATTTGAAAAGACATTCTTTAATTTCTGAGAAAATAATTTAATTTTTAATCAAGAACGTAAACTAACTGAACTGATGAATGTTTGTCCTGAGAAGTTTAATTTTATATTGAAAAGATTAATTTTTGACAAAGAAAAAATTCATAATAGTCTTATTTAACCTTAATACAAATTTTCAAAAAAAGAGTTGAATTTTCAGTTATGTTGACTTTCTGAAATAAGAAAATGATTTTACATAAAAAATGTTGTATTTTAAAAGACATTTTTTAATTTAAGACCAAATAATACCATTTTTAATCAAGGAGGTGAATATTCAACTTAACTGATTGATGTTTCACCTGAGAAATTGAATTTTATATCGAAAAGATTGATTTTCGACAAAAAATGCAAAACCGTCTAATTTAGCCTGATTACAAATTTTTAAGAAAGGAGTTGAATTTTCAGTAAGGTTGACTTTGTGAAAGAAAAGAATGATTTTACGTCATAAATGTTACATTTCAAAAGACATTTTTTATTTTCCGAGCAAGAAATACAATTTTCAATCAAGAAGATAAATATTTAACTGAATGGATGATTGTTTCACCTGAGAAGTTGAATTTTATTTTGAAAAGATTAATTTTCGACGAAAATAAATCGAAAACAGTCTCATTTAACCTAAACACAAATTTTCAACAGTAGATTTGAATATTCGAATCATTATCCAATCAATGAAAGCGGAATTTAGATTCAATCTTGAGAAATGAAATGGACGGTAAAACATGAAATTTTTGGAAAAAAGACACAAGCTATGGAAAACATGAAAAAAAAGTTCATATTCAAAAGTGAGCTGCAAATGTAGCATCGAAAGTTTTCTTGTAGCACGCGTGGTTTTTGTTTTAATAGTAGAACTAATATTGGAAATCAAAAATGAAAACAAAAATGATCGAAAATTAACACAAGTGACGAAATCAATACAACAAAATTGTTCACCTAGAAAGGATCAACAGAATTTGTTACCAATCATTTTCAGATAGTACGAGTCTATCAAATTATTATTAATATTAAATTTATTGGAGAGATCAAAACGATCTCTTGATCGTAATAATTAGGATTAGAAATGAAAAATCAGTTTTTTGTTCAGACTGCACAAGAGAGGACAAGAAGAAAAGAAATATCAAAAGCTGTGTCACAAGAAAAGATCTATAGATCTGTCATGAACTTTTATTATGAAGATAGATTGAGAGTTGAGAATCTGCCAAATAATAAAAAAATATAGAATTAATCATTAAAATTAGAATTCTGACTTCATTTTGAATAATCTGAACAAGCAGTCCCGCATCGAGGTTTATAAATAATTATATCATAAATTTCATTTATAACCGATGGCTATAGCTGGGTGGTTATTCACGATTCTGTGAAATATCGAATGTTGAGCATAGATATGTGCGGCTAGCGATCGGATGGGTGACCGTTGTGCATTCTCGCTCAGTCCTGTTTTCTCACTACGTTCAGCTAATGTTAGCTGGAGATTTAACGCCGAATTTCTGGGAAAGCTCAAGTTGGAAGTCTTCAAAATTTGGAGGAATTCAGACAGGCTCTGGGAATATAATAAAATTCGGATAAAAGGTGATCAAGAATATTTTTGATCTCACACTCAATAAACTATGGAAATTTCGAACTGTTTACTCAGAGCTTGATGCTCTTCCCCTATAGCCCAGTCAATAGAGACATTTAAATAGAAAAAATTTCGGGGTCCGATTTTCCAACGTAGAAAGTTTTTTTTAGCTTCAAAATGAAGGTTTCATAGTCTTGCCCTTAAATTTGTGTACGCTTAATCCGCCATCTTCTTATCTTGCGTGATTTTTATTTTGCAGCAAAAATGGTAGAAAAAAAAGTTGTGAAGAATTGTGTTCCCAACATTTTGTGTTGAAATAATTTTTCCGAATAACCAGTATTTATTGCCGGTATCGATCAAAAACTGCGCAACATTGTGACATGGGCACAGTTTCCTTTTTTTTTGTCCATTTGCATGAAAAATAAATGCCACATTCAAATGGCGAAGTTTTAGAACATGGAATTCCCAATGACCTTTGTTTTAAAAAGTTTTTTATACGAACCATACATGACGGTCGGGAACGCGCTCAATATAGCGCAAAGTGGAAATCTGGCCGCATGACGTCCTATTAAGAGTCTTGCAGCCGGGAGAGCGGTCTCGAAAACGCGCGACGTGTAAAGTACAGTCAATCTATCACAAAAAAGGCCGTTTCTGGAAAAAAAATACCATAAAACTTTTTTTGTGCCGAAATCGCCAGAAGAGCATTAAAAAAGCTTTACCTGAAAAATGTGGGATCGTTCGGGGGCGGGTTTTTGAGAAATCTCAAAAAGTTTCGAATTTCATGTATCTCGGAAATGGTTTCGATGGTTGCGATGAAAAGTGCAATTAATAAATGGCGCTTAAGTACCAAAAAAGGCGTATTCTCCATGTCGCACGCTCAACGACAATTATTAGCACATTTTTGTACAGCTCGTTCGATACAAAATCTTAAAAACCTCTTCGAATCACGTTTAATACTGAATTCAGCATAGTTTTGGAAGATATTTATAATAATTAATAATAACTCATATTAACAGTTTATCCCAATCAGGAATCATTTGAAAGTCCTACTCGAGAAAAAATTATTTATTTAGTCCAAAGTAATGATTTATTATATACCCACACTAACGTCGCCCTCGTCGGAATCAATGAGAAATCTACGGTGACAGGTCTGTCACGCTATACCTCGTGAATGGTTGGTCGAACAAGAAAATTTTTCATATAGATTTTGTAAGTATTTTTGAGACAAACAACTTTTTCATTGACCGTTTTGCGATGGAAAATTTTTGTCTGTGCCAAAAAGCGATGAAACGCTTTTTTGGTACTTTAGCGCCATCTATTAATTGCAATTTCCATCGCAGTATGTCGACCCAATAAGAAAAGTTGTATAAATTATTGCCTGCAAGATTTTTTGTTCTTACAAATTTCCGCAGAAACCCACCATTTCCGAGGTGTATCAAATCCAACATCTTCTTGTGTTTTCTCAAAAACCCGCCTCTAAACGATGCCGCATTTTTCAGGTTAAGCAGTTTGAATGCTCTTTTAGCGATTCCCGCAAAAAAATGTTTTAAGGTATTTTTTTCCACGAAATTTGACAGATTGACTGTACTATTACCCAAGTTGAGTCGTTTTTTCCACCTTGCGCTATATTGAGCGCGTTCCGGACCGTCATGTATGGTCCGTATAAAAAACTTTTTTATACAAAAGTTATTGGAAATTCCATGTTCTACAGCATCGCCATTTAAATATAGCACTTATTTTTCAGGAAAATGGCCGAAAAATTGAAAAAACTACGCCCGTGTCACAATTTTGCGCAGCTTTTGCCCGATATCGGCAATGAATATTACTATTTCGTGAAAATTGTTTAAAAAGAACAATGTGAGGAATACAATTCTTTAAAACTTTGTTTCTACCATTTTTTTGTGAAATACAAATTCCGCAAGATAACAAAAAAAGAAAACTTTCTACGTCAAAAAATCGGACCCCGAAATTTTTTCTAATATTTACAGGCCTTTTTCGATCTCCATTGACTGGGCTACTAACATCATTCCAAATTCTCAACGAAAGGTTCCTTTCTTTTGGGAAAGAATCCTAATAATAGAGAAGTTTCGGTAGATCTACACAATTCCGTCTTGATTGGTAGTTCAGTTCAAAAATAATGGGGTCGTTGACTTGACTTAAGTCTGTCGACATGCGACTAAAGCTGCATCAGCATCTTCTCCGCGGCACCTCTAACGTGAGGATTTCTTCCTCAAGTTTGACCTTGAAACTATTTTCCTTGCTCTTGAAATTCAATGATATTTTTGCCCTTCGTCAACCAAATTAAGTGAACAAATCATTGGAAGTATTTTGAAGTCATTCAAACTATATGGAAAACTGTATAAATTGAGAACTTCAATAAAAATTTCAATGGAGAAAGGACTGCCTTGCAACTTCGTTAGGATTTAAATCTAAAACCCTTCGTTTGCTGGACAAGTGCTCTCCCAATTTTTTTCAGGGTTTCATTCTTGTGACAAACGACGAACATTGTCAACGTGTCTGAACATTGCAGTTCACTTCTCCAGGGATGACGTGGAACTGAGGTTTCGGGTTGTGTGATTGCCTAGGGACTAGGCAGTAGGCGTACCTGATAAACTTATCCAGTAATTTTTATGAAAACCTGCAGGACGGGAGGCCAGATCGGATTGTTATTATATTCATCGTCCTCGTTGTGTAATTGACATGCTTAGAAATTTTAGATGCTTCTCTCTGTCTTCTCGGAAAAATATGTTTTTTTTTGCGATGACGGTTCTTTTGTCCGACCACAGTCTATGTCCTGATTGGATATGATGCTATGCAGCAAGCGCTGAGTGCGTAAAATGTTTTAGCCAAGTTTCACTCCCATGTTCCTTCATACGTTGGCTTACCGCTCTCCCGGTTTTTCCAATATAGACTATGCCATAAGAACAAGGTATATTAGATACTCCTTTGTTCAGAAATTGCCATATTTTCGCAGATGGTTTGAGTATGGTTTAGATGTTGTGTTTGATGAGGATTCTTCCTACTGTTCTGTGACACCTCAGACTAGAGATGGGACATCGACATCGGAATATCAGGAACAGCAATGTTTTAGGGATGGGAAAAGTATCGATAAATATCGATACATATCGATATTTCCTCGTATCGGAAAGAATCGATACATTTTTCTTTTGACGATAAATATTGATATTTTTCTGAATTGTCCCTCCCGAAATGTTGGCATCGTTGTCTCTTTCCCTGACAAGCTGCGGCCCAATGAGCGATGTGAACAGACTGAAAAGGCCGTAGACTGCAAGGCAAGCGACATACGCTACTATTGCGCGGGTAATTCAAAATTCAATTCGGGTACAGTAATGTGAGTCTCGTGTCCTATGACATGGCAGTGCGAAACGAATAGCGAATCAGCATAGGTCATTTATGGAAATCTGACTTCTCAAAGATATTCTATAATTGGCTTTCCGTTTTATGCGTTTCATATTGCATTGCCATGGTACACCACCTTCAATCGGGAGTTAACTCTCAATAGTCACACTGTGTGAACTACACCCAACGCGTTTTGAAAAAGAAGTGATTCTCAAAAAACAGTCATAAATAATTATTAAATTCAAGTACTTTACATTTAAGTTACCGCTCTAAAACTCACACCATTATATTATGTATAAATTTCTTCATATGTTCGAAAAAATTCTTTGAAAATTGACTAATTATAATCCAAGATATTTAACAGCAAAGGTCAACTGGGTGAAATTCATCCAGCGTGACTATCAAGTCCCACGGCGAAGGTGTGACTATTGAAGGTTAATATCACGAGTGTGTGTGAGTATCAGCATATGCTTTTTGATGTTCCATTGTTCTCGAAATAATCAAAAGGGTAAAAATAACGAGAAAAAAAAGGTTGGAAAGTACTTTTTGTAAGAAGAAAATAGTCAAAAAATGTCAATAAATCTTGAGTAAACGTACAATGTTCAGAAAACTATTCAGAAATTTTGCTTTATGACCCTTCTACTCCTTCTACATCTCAGCCTTAAAAACCGCAAACAATCCGGAAACGAAAAATCCAAGGAGAAAGCATAATTGATCAATGCGTCAAAAAAAGTCACATTGATTTTGAGTTATTATTAACTGCGAAACTTTGAAATAAGGTCAGGTGATTATAGCGAGGGGAGGAGGAAGTTATCGATAAATATCGATATTATCGATACTTTTTCCAGAAATATCGATATGTATCGACACATTTTTTCACCGATATTTTCCATCCCCACAATTTTTTGCTTCCGATATATCGATACCTTACATCGATTTTCGACCTGTTACTGTATCGATACCCTAATCATCGATATCTTTCCGAATTGGGTGCGATGTCGGTGTTTATGTTCTTACTCATCTCGGAATCTCAGATGTATGTGATTTGATACTAACCGTAACTTTTAAATGTTGATTGATCATCAAAGAAAGCAAAAGCTAAGCTTGTTTATCTTCGTTTATAATAAAATTATTAGGTGTAGAATAATCAATATCTCTAGACACAATTTATTGAACAACAAGTGCACATGTTGCGTGATCAACCATTTATTTCTTAACCTCAAATATAATCGGCAGTCACTTTCGTACAATTTGAACAATTCCCTCAAACACTATCTCGATATCTGGAAATTGAATACAACTTCCTATAAAAAAAGGACCGCCGTCCTGCTCCACTGGGATCTGAATCCAGGACTTTTCGTTTTCCGAGTAGAGTAGGAAGGTGGTCCTTTTTCCACAGGAAGTTGTTTTCCATTTCTCAATTGAAAAATTTCCATCTGTTCTGAAAGACGCAAAATTGTTTCAAAGATTCGATTAGTCAAATGGGAAGATGCAGTAGTTTTTCAGTCTGCGGAAAGTTCACTTAATTATCTGTTAGGATTTATACAGGTGGCTTAAATTAGAATCTTAGAATGAAATTGTATAAATTATTTTTGGTCAGGATTCATATTATGTTAGGTATAATGTTATTTTGATATTATCTTCTTGGAATCTTAAGCCAAACTCTCGTCAAAATTTTCAAATAGTTACATTAAAATATTTATTTTTGTTACATAATATTCCTGATGTGACAAGAGGCTCAATCAAAGTTAATTGAAGACATTAAGAACTTGAAGCTATATTTAGGTTTACGACTGATTTAGTTTGGTTTGTATTTGTTTATGTTCTACATGCTCTGAATTTTTGTGCTTATGAGTTTCAATATTAGAAGAAACTTTCCTATGGTCATAAATGTACCCATTAATTTTGAAATTGGAAAACCTGTAACCTGTATTCGGATATCGATGTTTCTGTTTCTGATATATCGCTGTTCCGAACATCGACACTTTCGTTTCGATGTCCCGTCACTACCTCAGACGTAAGGTAGGATGGTGGTAGTTTTTCTGCTTCTTTCCTGAGAAGTTTGTTAACTTGTTTTTTCTAAAGAATTTGTTATCACTCTATCAATTTGTTTGTTTGTACAGCCGTTCTTTACATGAATTTGTCCAACGTTTTGTAATCCCTTCCGTTAGTCATATATGTCTGTTATATGGAGACTAGAGACAGCTCTGTATACAAGGGGGTTGATGGCCGAAGATGTTGGCTTCTACGAATGAGATGAGAGATCACATCCTAGGTTTGTTCGCAGGATTGGTTATTGAATGAAAAGTGAGTATTAGTGAAAAAGTGTTTTTCCAAAGGGGATCAAATAGGAAGTTTGTAAAGGATTTAATAATACCAACTGTATCAGAGATTAGTACTTTTGTAATGAGAGATACTATTTCGAAACTCACTGGGTTGTTTTTGATTGAATATGAACCTGTTGTCAAGTGTTGAGTCTTTTAGAAGGGTTTTCGTTTTGCCGACTATTGTTTTCTTAAGGTCTCATCTGAGTCTTTTGTGAGCATCGTCAGCAATGAGGTCCCTCGTGGGCATCGTAGAGAGCACATATTATAAGAACAACGAAACTTTCCGTTTAAACAACGTCAATTTCAGCCTAGCCCTGAAGAAGTGGACTGAAATATTTACAAAATGTCGGCTAAATTCAAAGTTTTGTACACGATTAAAACCCGAAAAACCTGCTTCCATGCCAACAGATCATCATAGAAGCATCAGATCTATTATTAACGTTCTCAATCATGATGATAACGTACTCAACGTACTCCAAGCCATTAATATCGACCATCTCATCTGAGAAAAGCTTCGTACTACAGTTATTAATTTTTTTCAAGTGTTGTGATTTATGCTTATTCATACATATATTGCTTGTGTTTGAATATTACCATTCACAATTCAGAGCACAGTATCGAACAATATCATAACAAAGTTTTTTCTCTAATTTCGGAATGCATATCACCTATTGGAGTAGCTGATAACTACTACAGTGGATACGACTTCAAGCTTTCATTGATTAAAAAAAAATATAAATAACTGATAAGGTTAATAAGTTTGGTCACCAGGTCGTGCCAGAAGTATTTTTGGCATCGAACTTAACTTTTCCGAAAATTTTTTTGCCCTCGTCGTTTTTTTTGCCACATACCTGTTAATGTTGGAGTCCGAACTTGATCTTGAAATGCTACGAGCTCGAGGATCCACATATTTTCTTCGTGGTCTAATCGATAATTTGTGTCTAGCAGCTGAATTGTCCAATCGGTCGCTGACCTCACCGACTTCTAATTCAGGATCTATTTTTGCCCTCCTACAACATGTCAAATTCTTCTTGAGACTTTCTGCTCTTTTCTTTTTTTCGTGATTAGTTCCTCCATGAAGTTTTTTAATATTTCCATGCAGCGTTGTCATTTGACGATAAAGATATTTTATCAAAGCCAGACGATGTTTCGGCAGCAGGTTTCCTTGTCAAAGCTCGTTAGCTGTTAGATCATTGCGAAAGATGCTCTTAAGGCTATAATTTTGGTTAGTTGCTGTTGGCGTGCAAAGCGATCTGATGTCTTTTAATATTAGAATTTCTGTAAATTATTACTTCCTATGCTCGTAGAATAATCCGCTGCAAGTATAAATTATAGGCTTAGGTGATTTCGATTCTTGTTTCCTGCAAGCTTCTTCTAGTTTCCATAAAAAGAAGGCCTCAAATCGATTCGATCATTCTAGGCATCATCTATTACAGTGTTAGGTTACTTCGTTATTTTATCAATGTAACCTTGATGAATTTATTTCTACTGAAATTTAATTTATTTTCGGATCTTGAAATCCAAATCATATAATTCATCATTGGAAAGATTATGGATGAATGATGTGGCTCATATTATTATAATAATAAAACTTTCAAGTACCCAATACAAGCTCCACAAAAAAATAAATATTCATCTCACCGATTTTTTTCAAATTGCACAACTTGTTACAATTATGGGTGATTTTGAAATAGGTTCTGATTCATGTCTTGCTTGATGTTTATCTGATATTCCTATAATATTTTTGATGATAAGAGCTAACTATAATGGAATCTGAAAAAACATTTCGAACCATTCGAAGAAGAGGAGCAAATGCAGAATAATTTTGCTCGGAAATGATTTTCTCATAAAATTTGTAGGGTTTCACTTTTTTTAAAGTACTTTTTTTTTAAAAAAGTCTTGAGATATTCCTTCAGGAAGGATTCACCACAAAAATATTTACTGAAAAAAAAATTCAAAATGAATGTAAGGTAATTTTTTTTTAAACTCCAAACAAATTTCCAAAAATATTGAAAAAAATGATCAACTAATGTCAAAAATAAATACAGACAATTTCAGCACATTGTTAAATCATTTTTCGAATAAATTGACTCGATATGCCTGTCCTTACCAGTTTAAAACCTAGATAATGAAATATTTCAAGTAAAAATAACAATTTAACCATAAATAAGTGTGAAGGAATAATATTTTAGGTAAAACAGCTCCGACGAGAGCAGCTGCATTTTTCGAATCCAAGAATAAAATCTATTCGTAAATCAACAAATGAGAAGGGAAATAGCGTTCTTCAATTAAATAATTTGAAACTGTATATTTCAATTTGAATTTTACAAAGGAATCTGAATTCTCTCAGACTTTTCGAATTGTTTGGAAATAGTTTTATAATAAAATCCCTCAAGATTTCCAAATGCAATCTTTTTCTAAACTTTCCTCAAACTGCAAAGAGTCCTCTCCAAAACAAGAATTTGAGAATAATAGGTGTTTTTGCAATTAAGACTTTTTTTCTTAATTTCTAGGAAGAAATCTTATTTCCTGCAATTTTCTGAACAAGGGTAATTATTTCAATTTCATTTTCAATTTTTTTTAATATGCATGCCCTTTTGGGGGGTTCACATATTATATAGTATGCAGTACAAGTGGTATAGTACATTAATAATAATAATAAATAATAATAATAATATGATAATTAAAGTACATAAATTATAACAGAGTTTGACATCGAAGATTGTCATTAAGGGTAATTATTTATTATCACGAGAAAGAAAATTTTTAAAGATGAAAGTTTGTTCCAAAACTTGTAGAACTTGTGAACTTGTATTCATCAAGATATTCAGAATATGCGCCAAAACGGTTGAATTTATACTTACAAATATTTTGGGATATTTTAAAGTACAAAATCGATTGAAGAATTTCCCGAGCCATAATAAATTTTGATTAATATTTTTCGAATTCTTAAAAAAGGATATACAAGAATCGTCATGATTGCTTAGTTTCCCCATATACTTGGAATTATTTTCAGCTATCTCGTATATATTTTTGGAAAATACGAATATCTATTCATTGACCTCTTGGCTTCCTATTTTTACACTCTTTATGGTTAGAATTTGTAATATAAAATATTTTGTTGCCTAAAAATCTTTCTACAGATCGAACTTCGCAAACGACTATGGCAGAAGTAAAAACAACAGAAAAAAAATGTAAAATTGAAAGTAACAGTAAATCTTCCGAAAAAAAGAAGAGTTTTCAATAAAACTAAGTGAAAGACAACGAACATTAAACCAATTGAAAAGTGTACATAAAAATGCAATTACTGGCTCACTAAGATTTGTTCAATAAATAAAAAATGTGGAAATGTAATTGGAGACTTATTAATAGTAATACTGTTATCATAGAAATATTGTTGTGTAATTGAAAATGATTTACTAAAGGACTCGTGCAAACAAACGCAAAAAGTTAAAAAAATACATTTTAATATTTTATTTCAGTATGACGCAAAATCGGAAAATCCCATATAGCTTGAAATTTAGGTCTTGGAATCAGCTATTCGTAAAAAAAGATTCAGCTAAAAAATACATGGCGTTTATGAGAAAATCGAATTTGAAAATTTGTATAAAAATAGCAATTTCTAGATTAATTTGAACTATTTTACAAATGATTAGATCAAGTTGAAAGAACACCTAAAACTACATCAAACAACACAAAGCAGCCACGAAAAATCTTTAGAACTAAAAAAATATCAGGTACATATTTTCATTTTTCAGTTGACTGAGAGTCTTTTTAGAGGTTACCCTAAAAAACAAAATGAATCCTGTAATTTTGGTCCAATCGAAAAATGAAAAAATCTGCCCGCTGCGCAGGCACATTCTCATTGCTACTACGCGTTCAATGGGAAAATTTATGACAAATTTACAGATATTTGTCGCGTTGAACAACTTTTTCTCTATCAATCTTCTGTGTTAGCCTTAGTCATCTTTTCAGAAATTTTATTATTTCATTTTTACATTCTCATCATTTATGATTGAGAAAGTAATAGAATCGTCTGAAATTTCACATCTTGAATTTTCAACGGATGTCCACGTTTCGAGACCCCCTGAAGCCGAAAATCAA
>WSXT02218985.1:0-17086 GCA_011762715.2 Neuroterus valhalla | reverse complement strand
TCAAAAACATTATATTCAATTTTTAATTTAATAATTAGTTTCTCAAAAAAATATTTTACGACCTTCATCTAATGTTAATTAACCTCTAACCCAGTTACCAAAAATACCGTTAACAGAAAACTCCAAAGGGCGCTAATTGTATCGTAACAAGTTTCAATGCCATCTTTTTGTTTGTATAACACTCATTATATTTACTGTGTAATGTGTAGGCAAGTGTGCTCGAGACAGTTAATTTTAGAACAATTATCATTCGATATCTCAATACGAATGTATTGGATCAGCCTATGCAGAGTTGATGATAAAAATTGTAGGATTTCCGTTTGATAATTTTAGTTCAATAATTACCTTCCTTATATAACGCCTTATATATAAATGATCTTATAACCAAAAATAATAACTTATAAGAAAAAACGTAAACATAACTTATTCTAGAAGGAAGGCAAGTAAAAATAAGAGTCAGTATATTTTTCATAGAAATACGTGGATTTATTGAAACATGTACACCTCCGGTGGCATTTCTCTTCGTTTTCTTGGACAAGGTTCTTGATTCTCGTTCAGTGTTTAAAGTTAGAAAAAACATAACCAAAAAATGAGAATTTAACAAGGAGATCATTAACGATGAGAGACTTGAAATGTCTAGAGATTTTCAAAAAATACATTTTTCACGCTTCTCGCATTAATCCTCATATTGCAGATAAACCGAAAACTCATCGCAAAATAAAAATTTAATCTAAATAAGATACTAATTTACAATAATTGTGGCAATAATAAAAGACAGAATAGCGATCTCTCGTAACTATAGTGTGTGATATTTACAGATGCAGTTCGTCATACTTCAAAGATAATGAGAAGTTCAATTTTCGAAGAGTGCACAAAATTTATATCATAGATAGTGAATGAACTACGACTAAGACCTTATCGTAGCCTCCAGATTAAGCTTTATCTTTTCGCGATAAAACGATTCGAAAGCTTTATTTTCTTTACGGTAGTACAACATCCAATCAGAAAGAACCGCTCATACCTTTGAAATACGCGATATAAAGTTTTATGACCTCTCTAGCTTAATATACATATATCATCAAAGATTCCATTTACATATATATCTGTATAGATTTATTTCTTCATTTATTTATATATTTATAATATATATATACTTTTTTATAACATGTATTACTGTGCATTATACGCATTACGTCGTGCGACTATCTACAGATATCATACAAAAGCACCGAACGTCCCTGGTGCGACTTTTTTCAATAAAAAAAGGAGAAAAAAAACGAATAAAATACCAGACGAGTTAGGTCCTTGTATTCGTCCATTGAATATACATATACTCGTCTGTATGCCTCATCTTTAACGAATTTTCGAAGCAAGCGTACAGTCACGAAACAAAATCCGTCGGATAAGTTACTATAAGCGTTTGAACTCATTAAAGTCCATTTGAACACTAGCATTGTTTTTTCATCGTCTTATACAATAAAAATATAATTAAGGATGCTGAAACCACTCAATAGTAACTTCCGACTATTTTAGTAACAGCTCCTCTTTTTTATCCCTAATTAGGTCCCGTACTATTACAAACATTGTTCCAACTGTTATATGAGATTGTTATTGAATAATTGTGATAATACGGGACTTTAAACTATCATGTACGTAGACACGTGCAGATGCGTTTGTTTGTTACCTTAATTTTCTTTTCACGGATTATCACAATTTTCGCTCTCTTTACCGACACCACCGTCGTTCAATTTGCACCACTCGATTACGCTTTACGTTCTATTTCGAGTACTTGTTACGAGGCTCCTAAAAAGTAATTCGTTTGTTTTTACCGACGACTGATTTATTTACACAAACCGAAAATTGCTAGCGCTATACTGGCATTTGTAAATAATTGCTTGAACAACGGTTAGAGGCTTGTTCAACTGGAAATCTACTGAGATCGTTTACCTTCTCCATGATTTTATAGTTGTGGTTAATTCGCACTTAAAGGTCGAATCAAGTTTTTATGATTGACGAGTCATCCATAAAAAAGGAGAGAAGTTACACAAGCCCAAGAAATCATTGATCCAATCTTTCATTCAGAAATAAACACATTCTTTATATATTGTACAAAATTCCTGGAATATTTTTAAATGGTATTTTAGGATCCTCTATAGGTTATATAATAGAGATCAATATTGCTAAAATACTGCAGAAATGTCGTTTAATATTCTTCAATCATGTGATTGTTGGGAGTTTAGAGCAGACAGCTTGAGGGCACTCGAAAGATCAATGACCACGAAAAAATTGCTCTTACAACAATCATTATGATCAAACAAAAGTCCATACTAGAGAATGTGTTTGCTAGTGCTAATCTCAAAATCAAACACCGATATCGCTCTATCGTCTCGATCTTTCAAAGTCTGTATGACAAGTCAAGTTCGAGGATAGGCTGGAGTTTTCATTTCAGTTCCGGAAATTAGAGAAGAAGCATTCGTCAAAAGTGATTCAAACCTAAAATTGTATAGCTTTTAAACCTTGTGCCAGTATCAATACTTCAGTCATCGGTAATTGCAAAGTGAATTGTAAGTTTTTAAGATAAGCCTACGCCGCCTCTGAGATTTTTTATCATTTTATCACGACATTCGTACAAAAGTGTAAAACGCAATATCTCCCAAGTATTTAAATTAAGGGTCGATAAGAGTAATAAAGTGTTAGCGCAGTCAAATTGAAGTCGAAGGCAAAAAATTCCAGAAGAAAATTCTGAATTTTGCTTTCGCTGTGCGGCGGCTTTCTACTCTTAGAGACCATTAAACTGGTTGGGCTCAATTCCAGATTTCGTAGATTAGATTCTGTTTGCGAAACGTGTCAAATTTGAATTTAATTCAGATTGAAAATCAAGGATCCAAAATTTTTTTAATAAATCCTCTATAACGAAAAGATATGTGAGAATAATTTTACAATTTGAAACTAAAATCTTGATTATCCAGTATAAATTATTAAAGCTGAGTACTCAAATTATTCTAACATAATATAACTTTATAAAATAAAACTCGAAATTCTGCTTTTTCTGCTTATTTTGTGAAGGAAAAAAAGAAAAATTATTTCGATGTGATTTTTAAGCACAATGTTATTGTTTCCAGAGTAAAATATAAACTAAAAAAATTCCATTGTGAAAGAAAATTCTAGAGTAAGATTGCATTTGAAAATCCACCTCTGCGTTATAAAATAAGTAAGAAAAATGGCACGCTTTTTCTTCAAGTTTCAAATAAACTAAAAATCAAATCATTCACAAAAATGGTATGCATGATTATTTTCGATTTGAAAACAACGCAATAAATTGAGGCGATGCGTAATAAAGTTGAACGATAATACGTTTTTAAGAGAAATTAAAAAATAAACCACAGACCAAATTTCTAAACGTGCACGAGAACATTTTAGAACAGAATTTCAAGCAAATTAAGAAGAATATGAATAAAAACATGGAGGGGAATCCTGAAATCATTATTCAAATTTGAATTTAAAACTAACCATCCTTCACAAATCTTTGTGAATTAAAATATAAAGTCTGAGATTCAACCCAACTCAGAGAAAAGCCGTCGCTTCATTTTGATATCTCTCTTCAACATGGAATAAATGAACACAAAAAGTAAATGAAGAATCGATTTTAAATAAATTGATTTTTGATTAAATAAAAACTAGATATTAAGATTCAGATCAAATTGACTCGATTCTCAATTTATCTTTCATGTCCAATTTTCAGATGAAAGATCAAAATAAATCTACATTCATTCCAAGTACTTAAGAATCGTATAACTTAAGAAACTAAAATTGGCAGAAGCAATCGGTTTTCAGTAGATGTCGCAGCCTATTTTGTACAAAGAATTAATTTATCTATTGACCCAAAACAATTGATTTTTTGATGTATCAAATTATTGTATCAAAATTAATAAATTATCTGCAGCATGTATTAAGTAACGCTCTGAATCATCAGTCGACTCATTTTTTAACATCTGCCCATTTTAAGATACTTTTTGCAACAGATTGGTACATTTTTTCTACACAGTAGATGAAAAATAGTTTTGTTGATGGATTGTTGAGAAGGACAATATCATAATCATTTTTAACAATGTAATTTTTTGGAATGGTCCAAATTAGTCAGAAAATATGTATACCTCAAGTTTTAAACGTCCAAATGAAAAAACTAATCATTCTTGCAATTCCAATTTGTTCTGAAATAATAATCCACAACAAACAAGAACTGCATTCAAATTATTTTTGCTCAATATCTTTCTGACTAAATCTCCGTTTGATTTGAACGTTAGAAATTTGCAAGTAAATAAGTGATTGTTCAAATAAATTCATATTGGATCTTGGATTACCGTATCTTCCCGTACTTTTCATGCTAAATTAGAGGAAAAATGTTGTTCACTTTATTATTAAGATTATACTTTAAGCATTGTTGTTAACTTAACAACAAATTTTTACACAAAAAAGAATGACAAAAAGATGTCATGCAAGTGTAGAGTAGTATCAATAAAATAAATGTAAAGTGATCAACAATACATCAAGAACAGGAAAAATCTGCCATTTAGCAGAATCACTAATTGTGCAAGATAAGGATACACGATTTTTTCTATTAATTTTACTGACATGCAATAATTTTGTCAGAAAAATGTATATTCTCAAATTTCACTAGTTTCAAGAATTGTGGGTAACTTTACCTGCAAATTAAAAGAGTTTATCAAAACCATCAACGTTTTCAAAAAATAATACCTCAAACTACCAAAAATCTTCAAAATCAATTAAAAACATTCTTGATCCAAATCAGATCAAAGTCTTCCAAAAAGTTGACAAATATACTGAAAGTTGTAAGCTAACTAAAAATGTAGTCAATAGTATGCAAAACATCCGACTTGGAATCAGAAGTTAAATTTCGAAATTCAATTTAACACGACTAAGCCTGACGCGGAATTTTGAGCGGTACCTGATTACAATCCCCCAAATCACCTAAACCGACCTTACAAACTATTTTCAACGTTCACAAATGGACATAAAACTAGAAAACAAACCTAATAAAAATACCTCACGCTTATTGAATCCACCGCATGATACTTTGTGCGAAAAGAACTACAAAGTATCATCCTGGTCTTCATCGTCCTCCTCGTCGTTCACCTCGTTCCAACAAGGTGGCACATCTTCCACATCTCTTTGGCGACGTGCCATATCGACGGAGGACGTCGGGACGATGTTGTTGGCGGCGACTCAGGCCAGAGCGTAAGGATGAGAGGCGTGATGTCACAATCCCGGCGCCGTGGTAGCCGACGGTGGCGGAGGTGCACCGGATGTGGGAACACTTGCATGATGATAAAGAGGGCTCTGGTAATAGTCCTGATGATGATTGCTCATGTTGTGCATGGGATTTGGATTCGAGCCATGCATCCCATTGTGATGGTGATGTCCAGGCGGGCCTGAATGTGGATGTGGATGATGGGGCGAGCCGTAGTTCGCATAACTTTGATGAAGTTCGTACATCTTCAATTCGGGTGGTTTGGTGTCCTGGGCACCTGGTGAATTACCAGCGGTTGCACCAGGAAGTAGCCTCGTGATACTGAAGGGATGACTGGCAGCCGTATAGGGAGGTTCTTGTTTTAAACTTCCCGACATCCCGTGGTGAAGACTGGGGTCGGTCAGAAGATGAGGATGTAAACTCCTTCCAACCATGGCAGCGAGCTCATCATGAGCTGCACCAAGATCTGGACCCAACAAGCCTCCAATATCATTCGAGTCACCTTTCAAACTGGTGTGGTGTTGATGGAGACCACCGGGGTGATGATGATGGTGCGAAACGAGGGAATGTAGGTCCTTGTCGTCTTGGGATTGACCGTGATGTAGAGGTGTCTTCTTTCCGTGATTGAGCTCATGGGATGGAGGACTGCCATGTCCGTTTCCACCAGAGTTGTGGTGATGATGTTTGGTAGTTTGCCTCGTGAGTTCCTTCTTCTCGTCTTTGAACCTCTTCTGGCGTCTGAGGTAGCATCCGTTCTCGAACATGTTGCCGCTTTCAGGATGCAGGGTCCAGAAAGATCCCTTGCCGGGCTTGTCTGGAGTCCTTGGTACTTTGACGAAACAGTCGTTAAAGCTGAGGGAATGCCTGATCGAATTCTGCCAGCGTTGTTGGTTTTGTCTGTAGAAAGGAAAGAGGTCCATGATGAACTGGTAGATTTCGGATAAGGTTAGCATCTTCGTAGGTGCATTTTGGATGGCCATTGTAATGAGGCTGATGTAGGAATATGGTGGTTTCGCGTGGGTGTAACTTCTTCGGTAAGATTTGTCGGTTCTCGCACGATGAAGAGCCGAATTTGGTGAATCTGGTTCAGCCAAGGATAGCGAGTCTCTCGTGACACCACCGCCAGCACCTGGAGCAAGGGATCCGTAGCCGACGGCACTCATACACGCACCTCCGCCACCCATCCCAGCACCACCGTAGCCACCCATTTGACCACCCATTGTTGCCATCCCGATTGCTGAGCTCATCGTGCTCATGTTGAAGGCCCCGGGACTCTGAGGGCTGCAGTTGGGTCCGACTCCCATAGGCATTCCCATAGAAACACAGCTCATGGAGTTGATGGAGCTATAGGTCGGCGCCATACTCCCCATATTTGACATAGCAGCGCTTGTCATTGTGCCGAGGCTGCCAGCCTCGCTGTACAGCTTCTGCGACTGTATCATGGTCATAGAGCTAATCGGGAGTGGGAAATCCTGTCGTTGTCAAACTGGAACCATGAAAGCTGCCAGCGCGGCAACTGGGACCGCGGATCTTTGACACAAGAAACACCTCCGCACTTAAATTCCTCTCCCGAGAACAATTGTTTCCCTTGACCGATGCACTAATTCAGTATAAGAAGAGTCTGGATACTAAACATCGGTGACACTCTTTCACTTGGTTTAACGCGAGTCAGAATTGTCACAAGATATCAGCATATATCGGGCAGATCGCCGTGAGCAAAACACAAACACCCGCGAACGAACTGTCAACGAACAAACTAACCGCGGCCCTTACCGAACAATGTCCGCGAGTGACACACGGCACTCAATGACGTTCCAATAGGGGTAATTATTGTTCCAACACAGCACGACGCTGTGTAACGACACAGGTTAAACGCCGGGTTTATTTGCGGGTCTATTTGAGCGGGCGCACCCTCTCACTCACTCTCCTCTCTCTGTGTAATGTAGTGTGGATGGAGGCCGGTTAGCGAGTGTACTCCGGTACTCTTGAGCTGCCGTGTCTTGTTCAAACATCCCCCTCTCCGATGACCGTCGATGTCGTGGTGCTCGGCGCTCCCCATTCGTCAGTGGCCAGCCAATGGGGTGGGTCAGGATTGCCGGCTGGGATAAGGCTGCGGGGAAAGTTGGATCGGAGCACCAGTGACGTAGCGTACTGGGCGGAACTGCGCCCTGGTGGAAAGTGGGAGGCCACGTCCCTGGACATGTGTTACCTATGATGAGATACGGATTGCCTGGGGCGCAGGCGCCTCGCAGAAAAAGAGGGAAATTCTTGCTTGCGCAGTTTTCGATGTCGTATATTGCCCGACGTTACGACGACCGCGACGACGGCGACGATGACGAAGGCTACCAAGGCGTCTCATGTCATGTCAACTGCCACGCGTTTGACACATCGCGAGGCGTTTCTCCGCGAATTCGAAATTTCTTTATGATTCGTCAATTTGTTATGAGTTTGAGTGGGGAGAGTTTAAGACGAAATCGGGCCTAAATTACACCGGGTCGTTGCGCATTTGTGGGATCTAATTAAAAATGTTTTATGAAGATTGTGAGGTGGAAGGGCTGTAGGACTAGAAGCACGTGTGAAGTTTGGAAGGTATTGTTCGATTGGCGAATAGTTTTTCCAAGGTTTCTCGACACTTGTTGATTTTTCATGTGTGGGGCAATCGTAATTTCGTCAGGCGACGGTTGATAGCGGTTTGAAATATGTTCTTCTAAAGAGATTATTTCATCCGCAATTTTCTCCCGAATTCGAGAATATTCTTTTTAAATAAGAATATAATTTTTATCCAGATTCGATATTATTCTTTTTGAATAAGAATATTCTCATTTTTAAGGAGCCGCATATATGAATCTTTCATTAAAACGGGGTTTTACCATTGTTTTTATTGAATAAAGAAAACGAGGGACTTTAGTTTTTGGAAATTTAAACTTTGCTGTTTGGTTGAAACCATGAAAATTTGTACTACCTTGTAAATATTTAATTTTAAGAGAAAATTAAAGAACTAAGTTACTTATGAAGAAATGCAATTTCTCATTAATAGATCGATGAAGATTTGTTAATTTTTTTTTTTTTAATATACAACTGGCTACTCTTAAACAGATGAAATTCGTGTTTTCAATGGAATCGACTTACAGTAATGTGATGAATCAAAAGAGCGATGGAAATTTAGTGCCTAACGAATGTTGTGATAAGACAATTATTGTGAACATAATATCATAACTTTTTGGTAGAACTTCACTTTTTGATAGAATTAGCTAGAAATAGTTGGAAAACATCAACTTTTCACGATATGCATAAAAATAACTTTTGAAAATATCTTCCTGCGTTATAACTTATATTTTGCCAAAAGGCAACACCTCTTCATTTTTATAGTGATATAAATAAATCCAAGAATTATGAACGCTTAATTTATTTGTTCATTCAAAGTTGCCATGAATGGTCTTCTAATAAATGAGACCGCTTTTTAGCCATTTAGGTTAAAACAAAGAAGAAAATCCGTATTCACACATAACAAAACCGTGAATGTGTTTAGCATATTGTATATAGGAAAAATAAATTTTATTCGCTGTCTGCATATTCCAATAATGGAAAATAAACATTTTTTTATGTTTCAAGTTGATCATGAAGTTGATTCTGTGTTTTTATGTAGCCGCAAAATCATCATGTCTTCCCATATAGTTGTTTACTAGATAATATAATTGTTAACATGATAATACAATTTTTATTACCTGGAGAATTATCATGATAGGTAAGTGGCTGTGGAGTGATTGTAGGCCTACTTAATAATCCACCAAAAGCAAAATTAATTGACTGAAAAATCAAATGTGCACTTGTTTTTCGAATTTGTTTTATAAAATTAAAAATCATACCGGACAGCATATGATTATGAAATATATGGTGATTATTTGAAGTTAAGTGTACATAATTTAATCCTTGAACAAGAAAAGAATATTGCAAAAATAGCTGAAACGTGTGTATATGTTTATTAATTTTTCGCGTAAAAGTCAAGATTTGTTCTTACGTTTTCTCAAGCAAATATAAAGGTATATTTGAACAAAAGCGGGGGGTAAGAAACACGGACACTACTGGTATAAATCTCCATTGCCGACGGAAATTATCTACGTGCTTTTTTTCGAGCTGAGTCTATATAAAGTTCGTTAATTTTTATAGTATAAACATGAACATTATCTTCTTGAAATCGTGACAAAGTTGATAATAAACTTCTGCGTCTAATGAGCCCAAGTTGATGAAAAAATTATGACAATTTTAAGCGAAGAATATTTCGAAAAAATATAGAAAATATGTTCTCGAAAAAATGAAATAACTTTGAAAATAATGAAAATTTTTAGAAGTTCTTGGGCTCATTTTTATGTTCAATCCCTAGTATTTTGGTAAATTATTATGATACTGTTAAAATGTTTCCCCTGGGTTTTACCCAAGGGTCGAAACTTGGTGCGTAAAATTCGTAAAAGTACAATCATGATTTTTACTTTTGCGACATTTTTGCAGCGAGTTTTACCCTAGGAAAGTATACAGGAAAATATCATAATGAAAAACAAAGTATTAGGCAGAAAAGATTTCAAAATGAGTAAATGAACTTCCGAAAATGTAAATTAATTGCAAAGTTATTCCGATTTTCCGAAAACCTTCATTATTTTCTGTTTTTTTTTTTTTTTTGTAATATCTTTTTACCTAATTGATATTCTGCCTTCAACTTATTAAACGCAGGATTTTATTACCTTCCGTGCGATTATGATACTTGAACACCTGTTAATATTATAAAAATTAGGGCACTTCAGTAACAGCTCAAACATAGGCATGTAAAACTTTCCGTCGGCACTGTATATACAATTTTCTAAATTGAACAAAGAATTGTAGGTGTACCTAGTACGCACTCTGTAGATTTGAATAAGTGAGATTTTACATTACATTAGAGGTTTAAACAATTTTTCGAACAGTCTGCCATTACGGAATTTGGTCACTGTTTTTTTTTATCTGCTCTAACTGATTAGTTTGCAGTTAAAAATAATTTTTTTCTTCAAGAAAGTGTCTATACCCACACTGAAAATATTCTTTCTATACATTTACCGAATTTCGATAAAATTGTTTATACTACGTCTAGTAGTAATCATTTCCTATAAATGTTTTACACTTTTGTTTGAATGATTTAAATGGATCAATAAAAGTCTATGTTAACTGCGTCACTTCAAATTTGATTTTTTTATTTATACATATATCCCCTCATTGAAATTATAAACTATAAAAATTTCATGTATATATATATAGTATATTTCGTTAACAATAAAGTTGGAGGATGATATATGAAAAAACGAAAAGTTATGGAAAATATAGTATAAGAAAATATAGTATAAAAAATAAATAATATTAAAAAATGGAGGATAATTTTGAATCCAGACATGATTCAAACATGATCGAGACATCCGAATTCTGTAGTTATACAAAAATGAAGTGGCATAGATGGCGCCACTTTCCACATGCGTTTCCTCTGGAGTACATAACTCTCTGCTTAGATCCTTTTCTTTTGTAAACTACGAAAACATCCAAAGTGGAACGACGTCATATTTTGTTTCAAAAAACCATAGAGCTCAGAATTCTTTATCGATTTGGATCTTTTTTCTTCGGAAATATTCGTAGCTAAATTCTAAAGAGAATAATTAGATAAAATTTTTCAATTCTTCGTCACATTGAAAAAAACAAATATTTTTCAACAAAGTAGGGCAATTTGCCAACAAACAGTTGCATATTCAACGAAAAAGATCAAAATTCTAGGAACAAAGGAATATTGGGGTCAAAATCAAATGTCTTCTACACAAAAAAGTTTATTTTCAACAAAAATACATTGACTTTCGAACACACAGCTGCATTTCTATTTTTCAACCAAAGAAGATGAAATTTCCAGTTGAATGAGATAAACTTTCTACAGAATAGTCGTAGTTTCACTTTTTAACAGAATATAATTTTTGAAGCGAGAAAGAACAGAAATTTGAAAAAAATTTCATCAGTCATAAAGAGGAATTTACGACAAAAAAGTTAATTTTTAACAAGATATTTTATTTCTCTACGAAAATAGATGACATTCCAGCCAGAAACGAGTTCAATTTTTTTATTTAAAAAAATTGAATTCAGCCAAAAAGATGAATTTTCAACTGAAAAGTTGAATCCTGAACAAAACACATTATTTGATTATTTCACAAACAAAAATTACGAATTTGAACGAAATATTGTGTTCCTATAAAATTAAAAATGATAAGCATTCAACCAAAAATGAAGATATTAATTTTCAACCAGAGAAATGAACTTTCAACTAAAATTATGGATGTTCGGAGAAACAAGAGTTAATTCTTAAAGATTTAGTGCAATTTTCAAACAAGTAGTTAGATTTTTTACAAGAAAATGAATATCCAGTGCACTCAAATATAATTTTTGAGTTTTCAAGCCAAAAAGGTTTTAATTCAAAATTCAAAATGGTTGAATTTATAAAAACGACATTTTCAATGAAGTAGCTGGATACCTAATCAAAAATTAAAATTTGGATGTTTAAGAAACTCGCGCCTTTTGGTATAAAATTAATCTTATAGGTTGGAAATTCATCCCTTTGCTGGAAAAGTCGACTGTTTTATGGGGGTTCAACTTAAACTATTCAGGTAGAGAATTCACAACTATTTGGTTAAAAGTTAAACCATTATGAACGAAAAATAAACTATTCTGTGAAAAATTTACTTTCTTGGGGAAAATTCGTCCGATTGGTTTGAAAATGTTTCACTTGGGGAAGAAAAATTGATCTCTTCTTCTGTTGGAAATTTAACAGTATGGTTATTGATTCGCCTTAATAATTCAATTTTTTGGTAGGGAATTCAGCTACTTGGTTTAAAATTTACTTTTTTGGTTGGAAATTCAACTACTTGGTTTAAAATTTACTTTTTTGGTTGGAAATTCAACTACTTGGTTAAATGTTGAACTACTCCGTTCGAAATTTATTTTCTTGATTAAAGATTCATCATCATATAAGTTGAGAATTCATATTGTTGGTTGAAAATTTTGATATTCCTTTCAAAATTAACTCTAGTCTAGAAGGTCTGGTCTGGCCCAGCTTTGGCGCTGGTTAGCCAGCCAAGAACAAAGAACAATCAAAGTTCGATCAGCAAATTTTTTTTTGAGATATTTCAAAAGTACAGGATGTTAAAAATGATAGAAAATAAGAAATGTACACTATTGAAACAAGACTTTTTTTCTGAGCACCTTGTCAGTCTGGCCTGGCCCATGTTTGGCGCTGGTCAGCCAGCCAAGAACAAAAAAAAAATCTAAGTTCGATCAGCAAATTTTTTTTGATATATTTCAAAAAAGTTACAGGATGTTTAAAATGATAGAAAATAAATTGCAGGGTATCCATAACAAAATTTCAAGAATAAAGAAGTTTATAGTGAAAAATGTTTTTTTCCCAACTCATTAAAAAAATTAAGGTTTTATGCCAAACAATTTGAATATATTGCCAATAACTCTCGGCTGACCAGCACATAACTAGCGGCTGACCAGACGGTCTGGCCTTGGGCTAGTTAGTAAAAACTTTACACGTCTGGTCAGGCCCAGGCCAGACCGTCTGGTCAGCGCCAAGACTGGAAACCAGACGGTAGGGTCTGGGCCAGGCCAGAGCTAGGACATCTTTCCACACGGGCTTTTCCCGTAAACAATTATTCGTCTTGATTAAAAATTAGTTCTTTTTTTTGTTTTAAATTAAATTTCTCGCTTGAAAGGTAGAATCTTCCGTTGAGAATTCACTTTTTTGTCAAAGATTTATCATTTTAGTTGAAAACTATCTCTTAAGTTGCACTGAAAGTTATGAAAGTGACACATTTGTTGACACGGAAGTTCAATAAATGAAACAATTAATAATCAGCTATCAGAATTTTCTTTTGAATTCATTGTGGAATAATTAAAAAACAATGATAAAATCGATCAAGAATTCTGGGCTCTACTCTCTCTTGAAACACGATTTTTTCCGAAAATATTTTATTCAGAAAACATGAATAGAATTTCCTTTTTTTAGTTACTTTTTGATTCTAACAATTTCTCATATAATATTGAATGAAAACGTCAAAGATGAAGTTTTATACAGATTTTTTTTTCATATCATAAAACATATTTTACTCTACATAGTGGGACTTTTATATCTAACCCTGCATCTAACCAATTCAACTTCGAGAAATAAAATAAAATTTTTTGTGCAAGTCTCGTTTAAACAATCTGGTTTTTAGGGAGGTTAATTTTGTTTAAACAGAATTCACCCAACGTAGTTATAAAAACACAAATTTTATTTATCCTTTCAATTGCTGAAGACGTAATGAGCAAACACTTCCGAAATATGCATCTGACCCAGGTAGCCAGCTTATTTGTTATCCTGCGGTTTCGACCATAAACACTTTAAGGTTTATTATACTCCCAGGATTATCCCTTTCTTCTCTTTGTAGGTGTACAATGTACACTGTACAATGTACATTATTCAGTCCTACCATCAAGAATAATATAGAGAGACGCATAAGAACTTGGCGCCCCAAATCGCCGTAAGAACTGAGTTCCTCTCAACATTTACCTTTTTTTTTTTTTGCGTCAGATGTAATCTTTGGCAATGTTCTTGCCAATCCCGCAGGCGTCAGCTATGCCATAAAACTGAGGAAAAGGAAAAATTGAAGAGAATCCGTCTACCTTGTCTACATCTACAAAAAGGATATTTCAGGATTAACATCCTGAAAAATTCTTTGCCATATTTTCTCTCAAATAGTTCCTTATGCAATCTATAATCTTCTGCATAGACAAAAAATGGTTACAGGTGCATGCACTCTCTAGATTTGAATCACTGAGATTTCACATGTTATCAGTGGACTGAACAAAAAACTTAGCTAAACTAAACTAAATGAATCGTGAATTAAAATTTTTTCAATTTACTTTGAGGTTTTAACTAGACCTATCAATTTGGATTTTAAATAAAAAGTGCAGGTCGTAGTTCGCGCAGTGACAATGTGATATTCAAAGATATAAATGTACTAGAAAATTTGAACAATTTTCCTCTAACATGTCTTCATTTTATCTTAAATTTGGTTTACAACTCATGCTGTTTATCTGAATCAGGAAAAACGGTATGAAAACTATAAAGGAAAAGCTGTTCTATTTCCTGTTGGTACAAAACTTCTACTTTAGGATAATTGTCTTGTCATTATCAGAATAGATTTAATATCGAATTCGCGGATAATAAAAAAATTTCTTGTTTCTTTTTCTAATATCCCAAAATCAAAATTTTAAATTTTCGCGATCAAGGAATGAAATAATTATAAAAAAATCTCGTTCCAATTGTGAACAATGCCAGACAAATTTGACTTGATCTACAAATAAATGTTAGTTTCATTTATAATATGAGAAATATTATTTTATCAATTTGGGAATAAAATTTTTCATCTATTGGAAACTTAGAATTTTATGCAGGCAAGGAAATGAAAAATTGATAAAAGATTGCACAATTCAATTTTGAAGAATTTTAATAATTAAAACTTAGAAGCTGTGGCAGAATTCAATTCAGAATGGTTTTTCAAATACTATATTCTAGTAAATATCGGATGTATTCAAAATGAAACAGAGTGTACGATTTGTGTTTCAACATTTTTATTTAAAACAGACTCTTTTCTACAGAAATGTTGAGTTTTCAACGAAAGAGCTGAATTGTTTGAAAAAAATGTTAAAGAAATTTGAGAAATATAAAATTGGGGAAAAAAATCATATTTCTTTTTAACGTCCTAAATTCGAGTTAAAATCTTCATCTCCTGGCAAATAAATAAAAAACCAAGAATCCAACGACGAAATTTGGACAAACACCTTCTATGCTTCTCAATCAATATATGTGGATAATGATTCATAAAAAGGATATTCCTGAAAATATTTTAATTTCCTCTGTGGAACAAAAGGTGTTTGTCCAAATTTGGATGTTGGATTCTTGGTTTTTAATTTTATTGCCGAGGGTTGCAAAATTGTTAAATCCTCAACCGTAAAATATGAATATTCGAAAAAGAAGCGCATGTTCAATGAAGATGTTGAATTTTCCACTAAAATAGTGGAATTTTGGACTCAAAGAGACAGATATTCAACTAAATAATTAAATTCTCGATAAAACATGTCAAATTCTTAACTAGAAACAATTAAGACCTAAACACTTCGTAATTAGGATTTCTTGGTTCTTTTTTTCCAATCAGGGTAAAAAACTAAAGCCTGTCTAAAATAAAAAATGGGGCAAAACTAGAAGTTCATAGACTTTCTAGTCGCCAGAAATAAAATCCAGAACTCGGTATATCCTAGTCCAGTGCCATAATTCGAATAGGGACAAAGAGGATAATTTCTGCATGAAATTCTTTGAAAAAAGTTTCCTTATTATTGTTCCGAATCAGAATTTTAATTCTCATGCAAAAACTATCTCATGCTCGATCTAATGCGTTTAGAAATTTCTAGAATTCTTGAAAAAATCGGAAAAATTTAACAACTGACCGGGCAAAATCTGGAATTTAAAATCTTTAGGATAGTCCAAAAATTTGTATACTTTCAACCGCCCTCCCCTAATTTTTTTGGAAAGACTATGAAAGTAACTACATTCTTAAATTAAAAAAAAGTTTATATATTTTGAGGTTGTGCGGAGCCCCATGACGTATTTTCCATCAAAAGATTTACGTTCTTGTAAATTTCATTAGTAAAAATCAATTTACATGTATTTATTTGTATCTGGCTTATTCATATATAAAATCAGCCATGAAATACGAATCCAAAATTACTTATTGAATTCTACCACCATAGGTCTTATAGGGTTTCAAAGACCCCATAAGTGGGAAATTGGGTTTTGAGAGTTTTTAGCGATGAATATTAATTTTTTTCTATTTTTGTTTTAGTACAAACTGTTTCTGATTTATGAAACATTATACTCCTTACTGATATTCCAGATGTTTCGAGAAATAGTTTAAACATTCTATAATTGTTTATAGCAATTTTCCCTCTAAATAAAAAGAGAAAGCGCTATTTCTTCTGAAATTTTATGAACTGTTTATCCACTTTTTAATGGGAGTGGGTTAATAGATCATTCAATTTTGGAACCGTAACTGTTTGAATAATTTATTATAGTTTAAAACTATCTCCTCATATAATTATGCTAGAAAAAAGCGTTTTCTTCTTCAAATTTTCAATTTCTGTCAACTTTTTACTTGAGTGATGTAATAATGATTGCAACTTTAGCAACATTATTGTTGAAAAGTTTATCATTGTTTAGTATTAAGTAAGAGGGCTGGGTACACCCGAGACAACTCTGAGCTGAGTGTGCGAGAGAGACAGAAATATGATAGGCACGCCCAAAAAGGTGGAGTTTTTGAGCGGTACATAGGAAAATAACGGTGAAAAAAGTTTCCCCCAATAACACCAAAAGCATGGCACAGTCGGCCTGTTGCAGGCAGTAACGGGTAGCCTCAAACTTCGCGGTGTGGGGTAGCATGTGGCATAGCAGGGGTGTCATGACTTTATAGGTACCCGAAATTTTTTACTGAATATTGTGCAGAATGATTTCCCAGATCCGACGGTATCAGGTGCTTTCCTGAATTCAGTCATTCCAAAAAAAAAATATTGGATGTATAATAAAAAAATCTGCCCGCTTCGCGGGCACATTCTCATCGCGCGCTCCGCGCGCAGCTCGCTTCGCTCGCAGGTTTGAGCGCGCCTAGGGCGCGCGTCTTTCGGATCTCGCGCTTCGCGCTCGATGGTGATCTCACCTCGCGCTCCGCG
>WSXT02218974.1:0-17087 GCA_011762715.2 Neuroterus valhalla | reverse complement strand
CACACTCGACCTTCGACTCGTTCCGTAAACATCGCACTCGACAAAAAACGCATCTGTCTATCCCTAGGTGCATAATATACTATTATTCCAATAATTTTATGAATATATATATTATGTACAGAAATATGAACCTGATAATATAACTTGCCTGCATCCAGTGTTTTGCACTTGTTTTTACTTTTTCCGCACTGCGCATGCTTCCGGTCAGCAACCGAATTGCAGAGAGTCAAGGAGTAATTTACTGACACGTATTAGTTCTTCGTTTCTCAGTATAGAATTTCCTCTATTCAAGTCATTGAAAGTATGAAGAGGTTATTTGATAACCATGTCATGACTGTATTAAATTTTTCTATAAACTGTCTGACGAAAAATCCAGCACTGTTGTTCCTTAACTGTGCTTGAGTACTTCCATGACTTTTTTGAATTTTTCCATGATAATTTAAGACCCCTTCATAAAAAGTATACGAAACTCTCTGAAAATGATGGCCTGTCCAAAAGGCTAGCACTAATCTATTAGTTTTTCTAAGACTTATTTTTTCCGTGTACCGTCAAAAATCTGTCTTTTCTCTGTCTACAGGAAAGATCGTCATCCTTCTGGAGGAGGTGGTGTAGCGCTTGTTGTTCGAAAATCTCTCCGTCACGCAACTATCAGCACAAACTTTTCCCCATGCGAAGTAGTTGGAGTCGAAATTCAACCCGCCTCAGGTCCTCTTCGCATCCTCCTAATTTACTCTCCTCCGAGTATGAACGATATTTCCAAAATTCCTGATCTCTTCAACTCTAATACCCCTACTCTGGTTGCTGGCGATCGCAACGCCAAACATACGGCCTGGGGTTGTCTCAAAAATAACACAAAGGTTATGCTCTCCTCAAAACTGCGACTCGCCATAACTTGACCATTGAGGCTCCCTCAGGACCAACCATTTCCTTAGCTCTTCTAAACATCAACCCGACATCCTCGACATATTCTTAACAAAGAACATAGTCTTCGACAGTGACCCCCGACCTCTTTCAGAACTTAGTTCTGACAACAGCTCAGTACTCCTGGAGTTGTCGGGTACTCTTGATCTCTCACCTCCCACAGAATCAAAAATCAATTGTCCCCATCTCAAATACATTCTTGAATCTTCCACTCTCAAATGTTGCAAAATCCAATCTACTTCCGATCTGGATGCAGCTGTTGAAACCCTGACGAAAGGCATCCAAAACTCTGACCAACTCGTCACCTCAACAAACTGTACTTCGGCTCGCAAACAAAAACGTCTACCTACTAATTACGTTCTTATTTGTAAGGAAAACCAAGCACGTAAACATTGGCAGTCCTACCGAAACCCCAAACAGCGCCAGCATCTCAACTCCCTTCAGAGACAATAAAAACTGCCTCTGATACTGCTGACACATCATTTTTCGACTCCTACAAAGCCGAAGCTGAATTGTACCCCAAAAGATGCTGGAGTCATAAAATCCCTCCGTAATAGGAAATCTTACCTTCCTCCTCTTGCAAAAGACGGCCAATCATTCTCCCTTAACGAGGAAAAAGCGAAAATTTCCGCAGATTTCCTTAAAAATCAATGCTCTCCTTTTCCTAGTCAGGACGAATATGCTGAATTTCACGACTATGTCTCTAGGACCGCTCAAGATTTCTCTGTCACAGACACGGACTTCATTCCTACCTCTCCCAAAGAAGTCTCCGCCACAATCCGCGCCTTGAGAAATCGTATGTCCCGGCAATGACTCCATCAGCAACAATGTTTTGAAAACACTTCCTCGCAAGCATATCGTGGCTATCTGCAACATTATCAACGCAATGATGCGATTACAATACTTCTCCTCAGCCTGGAAAGAAGCTATTGTAATTTTTTTTTCCAAAACCGGGTAAATCTCTCAGCTCAGCATCAAGTTTTCGCCCTATCAGTCCGCTGTGTACTCGTTTCTCTGAGTACATTGCCGAAAACCCTGACAAAGTTAGGCACACATCCATGCTTCTTCTGGATTATGAGCAAGCCTTTAACAGAGTCTGGCATGACGGTCTAATTTATAAACTCATCAAGTTGAACTTTCCTCACTACTTTATCGCTTCAATCAAATCCTTCCTCTCAAACAGGAGCTTCAGAGCTCGAGTTGGAAAATCCTTATTGGATTCCGAACTCATGTCCTCCGGTGTCCTCCAGTGCTCCAAACTCTCTCCTTCCCTTTTCAACGTATTCTTTCATGACATTCCTGTTGATCAGAAAATTCTCACGGCTCAATACACTGACGATGTCGGCTTCCTTGATACATCCAAGGTCATCGGTCATTGCTCGTCACGTCCAAACAAATTTATTCCAATCGTCTTAGAATGGTACCACAGATGGAGGTTTGGAATAGAAAAATCTAAATTTTAAGCTGTCTTTTTCTCACGTCGCCAGCGAAATCCTCCTCAACATTTTGTTGACTCTTTTCCCATTAAATGGAGTCTCTCGGCAAAATATCTCGGTGTCATTTTCGACAAACGACTGACTTGGTCCAAACAAATCCAAGCCATCCGTTATGAAACCAACGGAGCCTTCACCTCACCTAAACCCTTCTTCAACAATCCTATAGTTTCTCGATCTACCAGAACTCGTGCCTTCAACGCCATAATTAGGAGCATCTGCACCTACGCAATTCCTGTCTGGGGGTCTGCAACCCCAAATAGTCTCTCCAAACTTGAAGGCACCTATATGCGCCTTTTCCGTTCCGCTTTAAATATTCCTTGGTTCATCCGGAACAAGCAAATTCTTGCGGAATTCAACCTTCCATCCATCACCAATGCCGCTCACACATATGCTGCAAATCTTCGTCTCTCAGTGGCTAACCCCACCCAAACCCATGCATCAACTCACTTGCAAGTTATGCAAGTAAAACTTCCGACCGCTCTAGAAGGCCCTGCCTTCTCGTCTCACAATAATAATAATTGAACCAGCTGTCTCTTTTATTTTCCCATGTTTCGCTTTATGCTCGAGTGTTTTCACAGCAGAACTGTCTTGGACCACCAATTTCGAAGTCCATATTTTCTTCCTTGGCTCATAACCATATTAGGTTGGTAACCAGTCGAGGAGGGGTTTTAGTCGGCAGGCGCACTTAGCGAATGCGACACTACCCTCATTCTGAGGGTGTCTTTCGGAGATTTTTACTCCTCGGCCGCTTCAAAAAAAAAAAAAAAAAAAAAAAGAAAAAAAAAAGCAGTGAGGGCACATTAATTCGCCGACCAGCAAGTGACAACCTCGTGCACGCGCCTTGATCATCGTGAATAGACTTTTTACATTGCAATCCCTGCTCCTGATACATCGATAGGAAAGTACTCTTTGCATCAAACATGTTTCTCGTGGTTTTTTTTCTAATTTAGGGATTTCTGCCTTTCTTAAAGATTAGGGTTAATCGTCTCCTCAACGTGGTCCTTTAATAGTGACCTCATCGAGGGACGATCTACACCTCTTCATTTTTGGGTCTGTTCTACATAAAGGGGAAACCATCCCCAACTTTGCCCTCTAATAGTGGCCTCATCAGGGAGGGGAATTCGACTCCCTTCATTCCTTTTTGGCACACGATAAACCATCCCCAACGTGACCCTTTGATAGTGGCCTCATCGAGAATCGGAATTCACCTTTTTTTACTTTCTTTCAGCGTACAAAAAAAACTATCCTCGGCGTGGCCCTTCAATAGTGGCCTCGCCGAGGTGTGATTTTCGCCTCTTCATTCTCGCTTTTAGTGCACAACATCGACCTCAACTTGCCCCTCAAATAGTGGGCTCATCGAGGTTCGTTTCTGCCTTAGCCTTGTCTAATTCGATAGCATATATTGCTTCTTCGTTTCCGCATTGCACATCTCCAGCTTCCGCTTCAGGTCGTCCGCCTCTGATTTCTGATGGAATCTGTAGACTCGATAACTTTCGGAAGAACGATCATATTGGAATTTGCTTTAGCACACTTTTTCAAGGCCAAAAAAGAAAGGGTGAGCTTGTTGATCAGCTGTTTTTGACGAACCGTTCTGGTTTTATCCAACGAAGAAGCTTTCAGAAAAATTGTGAAAGGCACATTTCCGCTCGAACTATGCAAGGTGAAAAAAATGTTTAGGAACGAAAATCTTCGTTTCAGAAAGATCTACAAATATTGTTTGAATCATTTCCAAATAAGACGTATAGTTTTCGTTTCAATTGTGATAACGATTTTCAAACAGTGAAAAATTCTATTTCCTAGCCAAGTTGTGCGAGATAAGAATCTGAAGGGCGACTGTTGTAATGAGAATGTGTGCCTTGAGGCCATAAAAGCCTTTGGCTTAGAGATTTATGCATTTTCTAAAAAAAAATTGTCTTCTTTAGCCGTTAGAAACTTTTTTTGGTTTTTTGTCCAAAAAATCAATAGTTCAAACTACATATCAAATTATTTCATTATTAATAGAAAGTTATCTCATACTTGAAAATCTCTTTGATTGAAAATTAAATTTTTTTATTTGTAACCTCGACGTTACCTTAAGATTCTTTTTTTGGTTGTAAAAAGTTTTTGAATTAGAGTTGAATTTTATTCACATTTTTCAGTAAAAACTGGAACCTTGAAGGTTAGAAAAATAATTTCAATTTCTTCTTCTACAAATTGTAAAACGTTATCTGAAACACGTGATACTTTTATGATTCCGAAGGTTCTATGGATAGGAAATCTGAAAAACATGGAAAATTTCGAGATCCAAGATCAACACTCCTCCCACTTTATTTATTCAGAAGTATGAATAAAGCGCCGTCTTTAAATATGCGCTAAAGAATTTAGTAGATGTAGAAGTCGTTCATCTTATTAGTTCATGAATAATTCTGTGAAAATCAGATTTTTGTTCGTTTTTATTATTTTGTCCACTCGGAAAAATGAAGATTTTTGCTGAAATTCCACTTCTTGTATTTATCGGTTTCCTGCATTTGAGACGTGAGTGCAAAACATTATTGAAATTTTTATTTATGATGAATATGATATATGTTCTGAAACACGTTTATTCACGTTTGCATCAATTATTGGATATGAAAAAATACAAAACTGTTCTAAAAATTTTACTTCAATTCTCCTCTTATTACGCAATATTTAATATTCTTACATAATACATACATTTTTTTACTGTAAAGAGTATGAAAAATTTTGAAAGACTCCTTGTGAAATAAAGGAAATTCAAAGATTCCCAGTGATTTATGAGAATTTCTGAAGATTTTAGAGTATCACGTGAGGTTTCAGAGATTTAAGGGATTTCCAGAGATATCGAAGAATATGCACGTTTTCATCGAGATTTCGGAATTCAAGAACGATTTTCGGACATGAATGAAACTGTAAAAGATTTCGATGGAGTTCGAGATATTTTAAAATTATTTGAAAAGAGAACACGAAATTTTGAAGGATTTCAATGGATTTTGATGGGTTTCCGGAATTCTCAGAATTCCGGATTGAGGATTGAATGAATATTCTAGAAAAACAGAGTTTCCTTGCAACTTGATCTGCTTCAATGATAGATTCAACAGTTATCTATTTCGACTCCGGATAATGCATAGTTGAATGACGTACTGTCATTAAATTTGAGATTTCATTTTCCTGATTGAAAATTTCAGTACTTTGTTGGAAATTTTGGTTGTAAAATTTGTATCCCTACAAGCATTAATATGCGACACTATTCTGCCCCGGGCCTCCTTCAGCCTCTGTGCGCCCCTGGGCAATGCTAAATTTTGATCCTCGTTTCCCTCAAGCATTAACAATAATATATGTAATGTACTAATGTAATTTCCTTCCGGAGAAATCGGGTTTATCTGTCCTACTTGCAACAGTACTTCTTATCTAAGACCAGTCAACATCTACAAAAAAACTATCCCCTATGTGAAAAATTTGGAGAATAATAAATCAAACACGTCAGAATGTTGGGCATTTTTGGGCTGCTCAACGCGCTTGCAACAAATTTCCAGAAACCACCTCTACGTAAGATGGAACTACCCCCTATATGGAAAATTTGAAAAATGAAAAAAACGCGTCAGAATTTTGGACATTTCTGGGCTCCTAAAGGCACCAACAACCGATTTCCAAAAACCACCCCCACGTCAAATGAAACTACCCCCTATACAGAGAGTTTGAAAATCAACGACGTCAGAATTTAAGGCTTTTTTGGGCTCGTGAACGCAACGACACCCAATTTCACAAAACGACCCCTACGTAAAATGAAACTACCCTAAATGTGAGAAATTTGAAAAATCAAAGATCAAACACGTCAGAATTTTGGGCTTTTCAAGGCTATTTAACGCAACAACAACCAATTCCAAAAACCACCCCTACGTAAGGTGAAACTACCCCCTATGTGAAAAGTTTGGCAAATAAAAAAATCTTGAGAATTTTGAGCTTCTAAAAACCAACCCCACGTAAAATGAAACTACCCTCTATGTAAAAACGCGAACTCAGAAAAAACAAAGTACACCCGAAGTTTGAGCTTATATTGGGCTTTTGGAAAGACAACAGTCTCCCGCCAACATGCCAACAGCACGTGGTATTTCTAAACAGTTACCCACCCAAGTACAAACCGCACCAAACGCTGCTTAACTTCAGTGATCGGACGGAAACTGGGTTTTCAAGCGTAGCATGGCCGTTGGCATGCCAACGGCCATTTTTGTTTTTCGAATTGTCCATATAGTAGGGGTGCTAGCTTTATTCAAGCCAGCACCTCCACTCGAAATTTGAATTTTTGAAAAAAGTAAAGGAGCCCAAAAATCGTCAATGCAGCCCGAAAAAGACCAGAAAAAGTGTCGACGCCAATGCACTGTCACAGCAGACAATGTCTGCGCGGGAAATGGCAGATAAATTTCAATTTCACGCCGGGAATTTCATGATTATGCACAACTGTGGCATATAATATGCATTTGCGGGTCATACATGGAATTCTATAACTCTCAACTATAGTCAATAAGAAAGTATTCCGTGATTGATAACGCACAAAGCCGTAAATTTAAACCGAAATTCGAAAATATCATCCGAAAATGATGAAGGTTTGACATCTGGAGCGTCAGACATTAACTGTATCGCTATCAACGATATGTTACCGACCAAAAATCTGTATCACTCGCGTACTCTCCTGATACCGCATGATACACGATGATACATGTAGCTACTGCCGGTAAAGTAGTGCTAGCAATGTATAAATAGTGAAGACAATATAAAATTGAATTATTCTTGCATAAGCTAACATAAAAATTGTTTTTCCAGATGATTGTTCACAATTTTTCATAGTTTATAACGAAAAAGAACGAATTCATAGTTTCTAGTGAATGGGAACTTTCGGTAATTTAGAAATTTACTAAGTTCAAAATTTAGAACTTTAGAAAATTAATTATTCATTTGCTCTTCCTCAAGTTTGCAAAGGCTAAAACTATTTACAACTTATCAACTTATAAATAAATAAATTCAGTACTTTAAAAATGATTTCAATCTTCAATATAATTTTTAAAAATATTTCTTAAAATGGCTGATTTATAAATAAAGTAGCTCCCACAATAAATAACTAGTTAAGATAGAAAATTGAATTTTTTCTCGATAAAAAAATTATAAAATTGTTTTTCCAGGAGATTTTTCACAATTGCACATAGTTTATAACAAAAAAGAACTTTTTAATTCATTGCAAATGGAAACCAAGATCGAAATTTGAAATTTTCATGAATTCGTAAATTTACTTGATTTTTATCTAGTTAGCAAAAACTAATTTGCAACATATCTATTTACTAATTAAAAAATTCAATACTTTATACATTTTTTCAATCTTCAATCGAAATAAAATTGCAATTTGTTCAAGTTTAGAATTTGTTTGCACCTATATTTATAATTTTCGAAAAAGTATTTCGGAAGAAGGCTGATTTTTGAATGAAGTAGCTATCGCGATAATTAAATATTGAAATTGTTTCCCGGATGATTTTCAATTTTTAATAGTTTACAATAATCTGGTCAACTTTGTAATTTTTTTGAAAATTTATTCATAATATTGTAAAAAATATTTCCAAACTGTGGGATTTCATAAGTAAAAGTTGCCGAGCCATCATCCGAGTTAACAAGTTGCAAATCAGTTTTTGCTAATATCATGGAAACAGATTATGGAAATTTTTTATGAAGTCTGCAAAACTAAAAGTCATGTGCAAAAAATATTTCAATATTTATTTATCGAGGAACAAATTATTAACCCATTTATTTATTGTGAGAGATATTTCATTTTCGGATCAGCTATATTTTTACTGGAAACAATTTATTCAAACATTATAAATAAATCTGTAAAGGAACTCAAAACTCGACCCAATTGCATTTTTATTCATATTGAAGATTGAAAAAATTTATTAAGTATTGAATTTATCCATTTATAAGTTGATGAGTAGTAAATAGTTTCAGTTTTTGCAAACTTGATGAAGATCAAATGGATAAATGAATTTATATATTTTCTAATATTCTAAGTTTCGAACTTGGTAAATTTCCAAATAATGAAAAGGTTTCTGTGTACCAGAAACTATAAATTTGTTCTTTTCTGTTATAAACTATGAAAAATTGTGAAAAATCATCTAGAAAAACAATTTCAATAGTTCTTTATGCACAAATAATTCAATTTTATATTGTTTCCATTATTTATTCATAGCGAGCACTACTTTACCGGCAATAGTCGTATTTATCATCGTGTATCATGCGATATCGTATGAGTACGCGAGTGATACAAATTTTCGGTCAGTGACATGTCGTTGATGGCGCTGCAGTAAATGTCTGACACTCTAGATGTCAAACCTTCCGCGCAGACATGTTTTCTGCTGTGATAATTACATTAGCGTAACCGTGGAGGAAACACAAAATTTCCAGAGTTGGTTTACGCAATGCCCTTAAGGAGCTATGGGAGCTTACAGAATTGCCAATTAAAAGATGTTACTTTTTCCGAACCCTTAGTAAAATGAAGTGCAGAAACGAATGAGAAGATAAATGTTCGGAAGGGAAACCTCATTGCAATAGAAAGGGCTTTAATTTCAGTAGATAAATAGAGAGAAGCCAATTTTCTCCTACTGAATAATCAAGAGGATAACAGTTTGAATGCGCATCAAAAAGGTAGATAAAAAATCACTGAATACATAGGTCGTTTACTGTTTCCTTTTATTAGTTCAAAATTTCTAGAACTTCACGATGCTAGTTTCATAATATCTTTAATAATTAATGTACATTTTTTCTCACGAATTTAGGTGCAGGTGCAGTGGGAGATTTTGGAACAATTCTCTTTACAATGGGGGATGGAAGTACTTTCGGCGGAACAGTCACAGAACGTTGTGATGGAGAAATACCTAGTTATTTTCATCGTCATGAACGGTATCCTCAATTTTATGCCGTTTTTTTCATAACACCAGGCGGGGAACATTATCGGGGAGTTCTCAAATCAAAAGTTAGACGACCCACTCATGATCCTTCTTCACATGGCCCGACGAAAGCTGACGTACATTTGAAAACAGGCGAACATTATATAGCTGAAGGTTTCAATAAGGACAATGTGAAAGATCATTTTTATTGGAATGCACGTCCAGGACACGACGGACGTTTCCCAGACCCAAAGTCCATATTCATATCGATCCCAAATATAGAGACGGTGTATAAGTCAACTTTTAAGGACTAGGATTTCCTAGGTATAACGAAAATTATATATTCCACAAAGCAGAAATTTGCACATACAATGGATGTTTCGGGGAAATTTATAAATGTCCTCAGAATATCAAATCAGTGTCCCAATTGGATATGCTGCCCACTAGATTCCGTTCCTATAGTTTTCTCTACACCCAAAAATGTTTGTATAATCTCTCAGTTTGAATGTATGCATGTCTATTCTTATAAATAAATAAACTTATACCTCAAGCAGAAATGATTATTTTTCTGAAACACTTCCTATCCCACCAAACCTAATTGGTCTAAATCAGAGGTGTCCAATGCGTCAGCAACGGAGTAAATAAATGTCACTCGTTAATTCCCTCTCTTACTACCTTAGATGCGTTCATGCGGTGATCGCGATGTTGGAAGGAGTTTTCGGCGGCTGGGCAGTGTGAACAGTGCGCGCAAGTAGGCGTGGTCAGACGAAGCCCGTGGTGGAACAAGGAGAGAATTCTCAATAAGGCGCTCGGAGAAGGGGAAGAAAAGAGCAGCGCGCCAACCTTGCGTTGGATACCCTTGTCCTAAATGGTAGTAATAAAAGGATGTAGTTAGAAGTATGCTTACCAAAAGCAATGAAAATCAATAGGACACAGATCTTCTATGAAAATTATTAATCACTGTGTTGCGACCTTACTTTATGCCCTTGTGTACCACATTCATAACCTTTTTATTATCCGTCATTGTATAATTTTTTTTGACAAAATTGTATCGGGGAAATTCATACTTTGATCCTACATGTTATTTCTTTGCTTCATCAGGATTTTAAAATTTTCAACAATGTCCTTCTTTGTTGTCTTCGAATAGAACATAAGAAACATCAGATAAGACGTGAGAACGTAAGGATATATCCTACCTCGAGTATTATTCTCTTCCATCATTGTTCAAAACATAAGAAACATGAGGAATTTTAGTTATTTGAACCCTTGTGCTCAAAATTCTCCTTCATGTCCGATGTTCTCTATAGAAACCCGAATGAAATATTACGTTTTGCAGAGAAGCATGCAAGACAAAATTTTCTATAATGGAGTGTTTCTTTCGTTATAATTAGATCAAAAAAGGAATCTTAAGAAAAATGAGGAAAGTCGTTACGCTTAAGTTTCTTCTTCACAGTATCATAAGTTGGAACATAGGGTATTTCAGGTAATATAAACAATGTTTAAGTCGACTTTATGGTCTTAAGAATGAATGTAGGCGGAACGGCTAGTAGGATTGTAAACTAAACTAAAATGTTGTAAAAGTTCTAGGCCTTATATTTATGTTTAAATATGAAAAAGAGGAGTTGTGACCCAGGACAGGTGAACGCCGATTGAATTAGACAATTTAATCATGAAAGGGAATTGATTTAAAATTCCAAAATCGTAAGATTACCAAACACCTCCGTCGAATCACATATCCAAGACGATCTAATATAGAAACTATAAACTCATCAGTCTTAGTTAAACAAAGTCTTCCTAGTGTCCGGGGCCGTGGTAGCGTACTAGAATCTTTAACGAAGATTCTGTGTGGAGCCAAGATGGCGTGTCCACCAGCAAATCTAATAAACAAAATAAAATGTGTAGAGCCGAGGTGGCGTGCCGACCATAATAATAAACAAAATAAAATGTTTAGAGCCGAGGTAGCGTGCCCAACACAATAATGACGAAATCAAACGTTTGGAGCCGAGGTGGCGTGCCCAACACAATAATAACAAAATCAAATTGTTTGGAGCCGAGGTGGGACCCCAACACAATAATGACAAAATCAAACGTTTGGAGCCGAGGTGGCGAGCCCAAAACAATAATAACAAAATCAAATTGTTTGGAGCCGAGGTGGCGTGCCCAACACAAAATAAGTCCAGGCCGGAGTCGGAACCTCACGAGGACCAGTCGAGCGGTTGTCGGGCCGCTCACCCGTTTGATCATGGATCTCTGTTTGCTCGGCTTCCTAAACCCTTGGACTCCTGCTTTGGTAGTGGGAGAGAGCGTCCTGCGCTGTCTGCCGGCAGACTTGTGGTACTACTCGCATAGCACGTGGCTCGTTTGTACTGCCTATATATATCTAATGCCATAGCTCTAATGCTTATAGGTCTAGTACCTTGCTCGGCACTGAGCAGCGGCCACCTGGCTGAGTTGACCCTTCCAGTAAGTCACAACCGTTACAATCTGTAGCAAATAATTCGGCGATCTTAGGACAAGAGTCTGCTCCTAAATTATCGAGAATCATTTCTGCTGACATAGAAGAGTTATTTACAGTTTCATTAACATAGTTCCAAAAGGATTGCGGGTTGTCTATAATATTTCTCTCAGTCCTGAGTATATATTCATTATAGCAACTCTTTGGTAAGAGATTATATCTCGCCCTCAACACTGATAACTTCTCATAGTCAATCCGATTCCTCGTTCTCTTGTATACTGAGTGTGCAATCTTCTTGGCAATCACGAGATCTTTGGGCTCACATGAAAACCAGAGATGGTAGGTTAAACATGATAATAATACTTAGGGACATACTCGTCGATCGCAGTGTACAATTGCATACATAAAAAGTCTACCATATCATTAATGCTTCTCTTCTCAATAATGTTGAGACAATAATTATTAGAAAGGGTAATAAGTACAAAGTTTGCTTTTTTAAAGTTGTAGGATACAATGTTATTTGCCAATTCACTAGGTGCACGCGGAGTAGATACATCGTATATTATCGGTGGATGATAAGGATCACAAGGTAGCAAAAGATCCAGTGCCAGAAGAGACGAACATCTATTATAATTGGATAGGAAAATAGTTGGATAAGAAAATAGTTGAATCTTCAATGGAAAAATACAAATTTCAATACAAATTGTGAAACTTTGATCAAGAAAGATCAATTTTCTACCGAAATGGACTGCATTATTCCCTTCCAGCAATGAATTTTCATTACGCTGATGTATTTTGAAAAAGGATGCGGAAATCTCTAAAAGAAATAGTTAAACTTCGTACCAAAAAGATGAGTTCTCAAACATAAAGAATAACTTCGTATAAAAAAGGTGAATTTTTAACGAAGTTCACAGAGCTTGAGAACAATTATTTAAGGTCAAAATAAAAAATATCAATTTTCAACCAAACAATTGCAGCCACGGAATGCGAGAACATCGACCTTTGGCACTTTGTACTTTCAAAAATTACCAAGCTGGCCTTTCTGGATTTACAGAAAGCCCCAAACTATCGCACCAGAGCTGGTATGGTAGGAAGCTGTCGACTACAATGCACCACAGGACGGAAGACAACCCCCCCCCTCCCCGTAGGCATCCCGCAGTGCTTCTCCCCTAAACAGCCCTTATCCAACCTGGTTTCGAGATGCGTCCGATGAAGCATACTTCGTATTCAGCTTACGAGCTGGTTCGTTTGGTACGCTGCACCTCGAAGCCTCCTGGCAGATGACCTCTGGAGGGGTGTTGCTGAAGGCACGTTCTTTGTCCACAAAGGCTCCCACAGCATACTCATTACTCACCCTGCTTAAGTTGCGGCTTCCATTCCTCCACAACAGCTTGGAGCGCAGTTTCCACGGAGCAGCATGCCTGAGAGGCATGCTGCCCTGTATGCATTGAAGAAACTAAAAGCACTTCGTTCCTGACGTGTCTTTCGACCAGCTTTTCTAGCTTCTTGAAAATAAAGGACGTCAAACTGATCGGCCTTAAATCCTTAGAGGCGGTGTAGCCCTCCTTCCCAGGTTTGGAGATGACAACTTTTCTACCGCTCTTCCATGCCGACGGCACGTGTTTGAGGGCGACACTCGCCTTATGAAGTTTCGTCATTGGAAGCACGACACTATCCATGCTCTTCCGTGAAAGCACTGGGTGACATCCGACCCTGATGATTCTAAGAGACAGGAAAGCACATGCCTTGTTCCACCTTCTTAATATCCATGACCTTCGCAGCGACACTCCAGTCGGCCTTCTTCCTCATCTGACCCCAACATTTCTGCCTGGTCGGTTTGCGTTCGCTGAAAATCTGAGGTGTGAACTCCCATTGGGTGAGTCAGAGTTTCTTTTTTATCCCCGATTCCCATTTTGGAGCCTAATGAGCCCCCTGATCCTTGTCCAGGATATCAAGGAGCCTTCCTGTCTCTGTTATGCCTTCAGCATGCTCGCAGAAACCTCTCCAGTCCCTCTGCTTGTAGATTTATATATTTTTCTAGAATTTATTGTAAGCTACTTATTATCTGCCCCATTCTGAAGGCAGTTTGGTTTTGTTTGTCTTTCTGCACAACATTCTAGACTTCTTCCGCAGCTACTCCGCGTGGGCGTTCAATCACTCTGCTTCCTTCCTAGATTTTATTGTACTTGTAGGGCAGTTGTTCTCATGTGATCATATACAGCAACATAGTTCGTGGAAAACTCCCTCATCTTTCCTTCGAGTCCCTTTTTGTATAAGACCCCTGTTACCTCGTCGTCCACTATCTTGTAGTCTATGCACATTCACATTCCGTCCAGCACTTTGCAAATTCCTTCCCTTTCCCATCTATCACCTTGTTTTCGAGTTTTCTTCTTTTCTCTTTTCCCTATTCCTCCTTTCCACTATCTCCTGTCTTTGAATTAAAATCTCCTGCTATTGCAAGCCTTATCCCTTCTTCATTTTCTTCCTTATTTCCATCACTTTCCCTCACTGCTGTGCCTTTTTCATTCCTCTTTTTTTGCGTTTTGAACCTCTCAACTGTAACCTCTTCCTTTCTTTCCACTCATTCTATTCCACCCTTTTTTATCTAGCCACGTTTCCACCATTAGTGCCACACCCGACTATTCCAAAATTCTTATAAATTCTCTGTCTTTTCTTTGTAATCTCGCTACACTCCAGTAACATATTCTCCATTCACCCTTTCCTTCCTTCTATCTTTTGTGTGCTTTCTACTACTTCTCATTCCTTCCTCTCACCTTTCTTTCTCTTTCAGTCCCCTCGGCACCGCACTTATTACTAACTCTTCTGCCTCTTAATCCTAATCCCACCATATATTGGTTTTTTTATTCTCTCATACCTGACCCACGTTTCTTCTCCGTTATTTTTCCCCTCTTCTGTTTCTTTCCTCAACTTATACTGCATATTCTTTTGTTCTCATGTACAATCATCCTTCATTCTCTGTCCACTTCCTTACTTGTGTCTTTCCATCAATAATACCTCTTCTTGTACGTTCGTATTTATCCTATCTAGCACTTCCCAATCTTACAAAACATCGACATCTAGACTCTCCCCTTCCTCACACATCGATATTATATATCTATTAAATAGGAATATCATGATAATTATATATATATATATATATATATATATACTTCCATTTGGTTCGATTCCTCCAACATCGAACTGATGGACCTACAACAAAGCCACCGAATCCCTCCTCAGGTTGCGGATAGAGGGTCCCTGTGCCGAGGGTTTCTGCTGAATACGGTAACGAAAACTAAAAATCAGTCGCGGACAATTGTCCAGGGATAGTCCCGAAGTGAAAACTCCCAGGCTTAAGCGTAAACAACCGTGCTGAAAGCTGAATGGGACCAGGGTGTGGTGTCCTTTACGGTGTCTCCAGGATAACGGGCGACCTTCTGGGTTATACAGTCTTGCTCTCGCATGCGGCGCTCTGAAAGGGTGGACAATCTCTTCCTTAGCTACCCGTGGAAATGACCGCAGAGATAACACGGCACGCCTACACATTCTGTGGAGCCAAAAACACCCACAGCTCTCGCACCTTTCACAGCAAGTGTTGAGAAACCGTGCCGTCAACCTTTCGCGAACAAGGGATGTACGCGGAACGCTTCCTTAACAAGCCGCAGACGAAAATAAAGAAGCGACATTGGAATCAACTGCTGAAACAAGGCTTCCCTTGAGAGACGATGGCGATTTTGGGACAAGGGGAAACATTACCATTCAGGTTCCTTCCAAGCCCCATGGTCTGGCTGAAATGGATGCTGACCTTTGTGAGGATCTCTCAGAGTTTTCCGACCTCTGAACCATCACTTGTTCAGTTCATGATGCAGCGAGAGCTTTGGCTGATTCAAATCACAGGTTCAAACCAACGATTGATGGGAAGACTAAAAGGTGCTTGCATCCCCTTTGCAGTGTGCGATTGACTATATAAAATCTGTTAAGCCTTTTACGGCAATGGTCCGGAAGTTTGCTCATAAAATGAGGATTCATAATCACACATTGGAAATGTCAAAGCTGATGACTATCAAGAAGCACATTGTTGAGAAAATGTAAGTACTATCTGACGCAAGGAGGAGAATCAAAAAGAGGTATGGATGGGTCGGAGATACCTATGCCGCCGTGGCTGGTGTTAGGACGAACTGTACTCCTACCGAAGAAAGGCGAGTTGTCCACCCCAAAAAACTACAGGGCAATTACTTGTCTGAACACATTGTATAAGATCTTCACATCTATCCTGAATGACAGGATTGTTCGGATCATTGGACCTGTGTAGAAAGATAGGTGCAGGGCGTGTCGACGTTTTTGTACAGACACAATGCTGCTTTGAGAGTGCTTCACCGCCATCTTTGTCGCTCTTATGGCGTTGGCCGCGACCCTGCTTTGCTGAACGCTCCAAGGTGGATAAAGTCTATCGTTGAAAACGAGAAGTGCTGAATGTACAGGAACTACGATTTCTTGACAATAGCCCCTCTCCAACACATAAGACCCGACATCGTGTTTCTTGACAAACGTGACCGAACTATGTTCGTGATCGAATTCACGCCTGCACTGGTTAGTAACCTGAAAGCCATACCGGTGTGGCAGGAATATTTCGTGGAACTTGCTGGATGGATGCAAAGAGCAGTCATACTTGGACCGCTCTGTGTCCTTAAGACGCACGAGAGGTTCGCTGGCCCCTCATTGTGATCTTGTCGTTCATGTGGCTATTATACGGGATGTCCAAAAAGTCCCGGGGTGGTTGGATATTTCCTCGGGTAAAATATTTTTCAAAAGAGTGAAGGTCATTCCTGAAGCAAATCTCAACAAGGAATTCAATGTTAACTCTCATTTTGACCTTGTAGTTAACCTTCTTGGCTTTTTGAAGGTCAACTTCGTTTTTTTAAATAGAAACTCCCTTTTTCTACAACTGCAATCGATAGAGCGGAAAATTCTACGTCCAGGTACGTGTTCAAGTCAATTGTAACGTTCAAGGTCAATTGGAGGTTATTTGGAACTAACAAAAGTTCCCAAGAAATCAGTGCAATTCTTGAAGTGAATTTCAACAAGAAATTCATCAGTAAGCTCTGCATTAACCTTGGTGATGATCTTCAAGGTTTTTTCCTAAACGTTTGCATTGAGCATTAGGCAGGAACAACGACGTGGACGTAGTAAATTCTGCTCCCTGTGGGGTAGATGTGAAAAAAGAGGGTTCTCACTTAAAAAAATAAAGTTGACCTTCAAAAAGCCATGCATGTCGACTTCAAGACACCCTGTTAT